>JAOWBN010220009.1:0-13277 GCA_028565015.1 Pinguicula moranensis | reverse complement strand
GAAGGTCTTGCAACTGTCCTCTCAACTGGCGAGTGTAGGAACTTGGAACATAAGCTTTCTTCATGTGAATCATAAGGACTCCCCATGTCTCAATCGGTACCTCATGATCCCGATCCCCCCATCCGAGATCGCAGGAATGGCCCCCCTGGAAACAGGGTTGTACACGATGATGATGAGGATCTTCGGTCAGTTCGATCAGAACACTTTCAGACCTTCGATCTCCAGTAATACTGAGGCTGCGCAGTGCTGTAAATAGCAGATCGTGACTGAACAAGAGCAGTCTGTTCCAAAATCTATATCTCACGATCTGACCGTTAAAATCCAATATCCTTTGAACATGAATACACCCAATGAGTTTTCTGACTCCAGTTAAATTTTCAGATTGATCCAACTATGTTTGTGCGCCTTATTGGAGGACACCACGAAATTGCACTTTGCTGTAATTCACATTGCAGGATCCAATTACTTTGAACCATGCAAGAATCCAAATTCGTCTCGGACCCCCAATAATCACATCAGACTCTCTGGTGGCAGAAGAACAGGGGGCATTTGTACAGAGAAGATCAATATTTGAAAATATCATCCTAGCACAGGAACTAGTACACTCAATCAATAAGAAGCAGCAAGGTGGGAATGTTATGTTAAATTTGGACATGTTAAAGGCATATGACCGGGTCAGCTGGGATTTCCTTTAAGCAGTTATAAGGGGAAACGGATTCACAGCAGAATCTATTGAGTTGATCATGAACTGTGTGAAGGGGACAATGTTCTCGGTGCAAATGAACGGGATAGCTTTGGGCTACTTTGGTGCAGCACATGGCCTTATGCAGGGGGATCCCCTGTCCCCTTATCTATTTGTTCTTGTCCAAGATACATTGTCACGAATGCTGTTAAAGGAATTCAGACAAGGAAGTATTGGCAGATTTTCCACACCTATTGGGGCTCCAGAAATCACACATCTAATGTATGCAGATGACTTGGTGATATTTGCAAGAGGAGATATTAGATCCATAAGGAAGATAAACTCAATCCTAGGCAAGTACTGCGGTTGGTCTGGGCAGATGCTATGCAAGGAGAAGTCTCATATGTTTTTATCAAAGCACATTGGCTGGTTGAGGAAAAGAACCCTGCTGCAGCTTCAGGGAAGGCAAGTTCCCAATGACCTACCTGGGCGCACCAATGAGCACTGGAAGACTAACTCGAGACATGTTGGACCCCCTGTTAAACAAACTAAAGAAGAGGCTTGCCGGATGGAAGGGGAGGCTGATGACACAGGGAGGTTGGCTAGCACTTATTAAACATGTGATGACAGGAATTCCCATATACATAATGGTTGTGCTGAAGCTTCCCTAGTATGCACTGGTTGAGATCAAAAGGATGCTAGCTAAATTCTTTTGGGGAGAATGGGAAGGCAGATAGAAGGCCCAATTGGAAGAAATGGGAGAAGCTATGTAGGCCGCAAAGTGAGGGTGGGTTGGGAGTTAAGGATCTTGCTTAAATACAAAAATCTATGGGCATGAAAATCTGCTTTAGACTGATAACTGAGGATACCTTGTGCACCAGGTTACCAAATTCCTCAGGAGGGAACACCTGTTGGAAAGGCAGGCAAGGAGAGAGACTCAAGATTTTGGAGATACGTAGTCTCCATGAAGAATGAGGTTCTGGAACATGTTAGAATTGTCCTAAAAGGTGGGAATTCTGCCTTCTTGTTCGACAAGTGGCAGGATTCGGGACTTCTGAAGAGAAAGATAAAGTGATCTGGAAGCCTACAATGGATGGAACTTTCTCACAAAGGTCAGCATGGGAAGTATCAAGGGAAAGGCATGTTGCATTTCCATTGGAGGATCTGCTGTGGAACAAAGCATTGCCACCAAAAATGTCGCTATGCTCCTGGAGAGTCTAGCATAACTGCTTATCAACATATGAGAACCTGATCCAGAGGGGAATTCATTTAGCGTCTGCTTGCAACTGTTGCTTAGATAGAGTGCAAGAGACCAGTGATCATATTCTATCATACTGTGGATTTGCAAACAACCTATGGTCTAGGGAAGCTAGAGTGGTAAAAGGATCCTTTGCCAGACCAACGAGCTGGAAGGAGAGAATGATTCAATGGCAGTCCCTGGCAGGAAAAGGATCCTTGCAAGGCTTCTTATTTACTATAATACCTGTTGTACTAACATGGTTCTTATGGCTACGTAGGTGCAAGGCGAAGCATGACGACAAGCAACAGACTCCAAAATAAGTGTGGCGTGAGGTAAAAGGATGCCTTTCAGTACTCATTGAGGTAGCTGATAGAAAATTTTCAATGCAGGTAAATGATGCTCACATAATGAGGCTGCTAGACATAAGGGTAAGATGGAGGATCGGGAACAAATCAAGATAGGTAATCTGGACAGGCCTCTTCACGGCTGGTTGAAGCTCAACACAGATGGAAGCTCTTATGGAAATCCGGGGCAGGCAGGGGGAGGAGGCATCATAAGGGACGAGCAGGGGCAATGCAAGGCAGCCTTCTCCAGCTACCTGGGAGTGGTGTCTAATAATGAGGCAGAACTGAGGCCAACCACGAAGGGATTGAAATTATGCCAATAGAGGGGATGGCAGCAGGTGATTCTGGAAACAGATTCCAACCTCCTTCACAGATGGATTCTCCAGGAACATTGTAGACCTTGGCAGCTGATGGAGGCATGGGATGAATTTAAGGCGAGTTGCCACGGTATCAGGTTGCAACTTGTTCATCAATATAGAGAAGGTAATAACGCCGCGGACCATCTGGCCAAGCAAGGTGCACAGGGTCAATCTCATAGGTACTGGGACCTGGGAGATTTGCCCATGCGACTTAGAGGCATAATTCGGACAGAAAGATGGGGTCTTTCTAATATCCGTTTCTTCTAATTTAGTTTTCTATGCTGCAGCGTAGATAGATTTAGGACTAGAAAGAGTTCTATTGGGAAGAGTACCCTGTTGTACAACCCACCCAAGGGGTTTAAATGCGACCTAATGTGCTTGCAAGATTTAGTTTTGTAAACTTTCAAATCTTTTAATAAGAGCAGTACTTTTATTTAAAAAAAAATATAGTTTTTGTCGTCCTTCATTTTGGACGCTTGCATGGCTAATATTCCTGTTCGGGCTTTTCCCTTTCCGTTGCAGTGAACGACTTCAGTTTGATTCTCTGTTATATTTTTCTCTCTCTAAATATGTCTTACCTTCTAAAAGAATATTGTAGTCGAAACTCGAAGGTGAATCTGATGTTCTTCAGCATCAATGATGTAAAATCATGCATGAGATGCAGATCTGCAATACAGAACTATGTCCAGGAAGATTGGGAATGCAAAGCAAGGTTCGAGTATGGTGCTTGTTGGGTATTAAAGCCGTTGTCTGGATTGCAAAGTATGGTCCTTTTTTCTTACTAGACTGAACAGGACTGGCACGGTTTCGGACGGAATTTTATTTATTTGATAAAAAAAATATTTTTCTAATATATGTTTTAAAAAATCAGGAAAAATGTCTTTTTTTTGAGGTCAGGAAACAGAAAATAAACATCAAAGATGAGCAGGGAACGAACACTAACTAACTGTTGGGAAAAATCATGTATGTGGAAGTTGTATAGAACGTGCCTATGGGAAGCTATATATGATAGGACTCATTTTGTATTTATTAGTTTCCTATATAGATAGGATTGGTCATTGGTGGGAGAGGAAGTTGCCTATGCCTATATGTTGTGTAACTCACAGACCAAAAATGATACAGCGCAAGAAAATATAATTAGAAAGTCACGATAAAACTTGACACGTCAAATTCAGCCCCAAGTGTTAAATACATAAAAATAATTGGTTCAACCAGTGGGCCCATCAATTTTCTTACGACTTTTCTTGGGCCATATCACTTCTCCTCACAGACCACAATATTGAAAATATTTTCCTGAATCTACTCTTTACTAACGACAGACAGAGAATTTGGAGTGAAGCTGAAAGATTCAAAGTCCCAATAGTCTAAACGTGAATGACGCAAGGAGAGGAAAAGGCTCAGCTAAACTTGAAGCAAATGTGAAAACAAGCCTAGCCTAGATTCCCAGCCATTCAAATTTTTGACTTTGGGGGTGGGGATACGGGTTTAATTTTTAAAAAGAATTAGGACAAGGTTGGGCTAACCGCTTGGATTGTTAAGAAAATATAAAATTAAATGGTCACACAAATATCACCAACCAGCTCACTATCGAGTAGGAAGAGTGTTCACATCTTTGGATTTTCTTTTATTTGGGTACTGCCAATAGGCACAATTCTACTATATGATAGTATCCATTTTCTTAGTAACTCGATTTGATTTCCACAAATCATGTGCGATATTTTTTTTTTCACATTCTTTCTCTCAACAAGTTTGACTCCAATGAAGATGGCCTCAATGTATTTATCTTCAAGAGTCTTAATTTCTTGAGCCCTCCACGTCATTCACAAAACTTATCGACATCTTTGAAGTAGGGTTTGGTTCCTCCGGTTACTATTGCCACAAAATGACCATAGAATGCAGAAAGTCTATCTACATACTCAGCAATAGACAACTCTATAATACCAAAGGGTTATCTTTATGATGAAAAACTTGGACTTAAAATTGCATAGGGTTCATGTTTCAATTTCTATTGAATGCAAATAATTATTGAAGGCTACACATGCAAGCCTTAGCCTTGAGGCTTTTCTAGTAAATGTGAAAAAGGGTTTTGCATGGATCCATGGATTAGTTGGACCAAATTAGTGGTTATCTAAAAATGTAATAAAAAATTGTGTACCTAAGGCTTTTGATTGTGCAAGAGCGATGGGGCTTGAACGGTGTGCAATACATAATCTTTAATAGTAGGTGACTTATTTTTTTCGAAAACCCGTCTAGTTTTTCAATCTCACAAAAAACAATGCGATAATTATCAATATCATGTTCAATCGGGTCATCAGTAGACACCCCATAGAGAGGTTTAATTTGGATGTAAAGTCACCATCAGTGGACTGAGATGGTTCAATTTTTTTCTCTCGAGTGCTTGCGGGAAATTCAATCGAGAGGGACTTCGTTCCCCAAAATCTACATCAAGCACGAGCGAACCATGGTCCAAAGTCGTTGGACCATGGTCCAAAGTTGATGGACCGCGGTCAAAAGAATGTGAATCGAGGCTTTAGACCACAGTCCACAAATTTTTTAGCTCCGCCAACAAACAAGATGGACCACTGGTCTAAATTCTGTAGACTGCAACTCACAAAGTATCTTCTATACGGAAGGACTATGGTCCTGCTTCTACGGTATGTAGTCCATAAAGTTTGCAGCAGCGCTTGGCAAATAGGGTAGATCGTGGTCTACAAACGGGAAAGATGGCAGATGAGTGGAGAAGTAGTGTAGTAGTGACAATCTACAAGAACAAAGGAGACGTGCAAGAATGTAGTAATTATCGAGGTATTAAGCTCCTGAGTCATACAATGAAATTGTGGGAGAGAGTTATTGAACAAAGACTGCGGAAAGAAGCGCAGATGAAATATAACTAATTTTTATGCCTAAGAGGGCGACAATGGAAGCAATTCATCTCCTCAGACGGTTAATGGAGAAATATAGAGAACCCAATTGGAGTCTACATATGGTCTTTATAGACCTAGAGAAGGCGTATGATTTTATACCGAGAGAGGTTATTTGGAAATGTTTAGAAAATAAGAATGTGCCATGGATATATGTGAGGGCTATAAAGGATATGTATGAGAATGCGAAGACTAGTGTTCGAACTTCAGTGGGTGGAACATAGTACTTTCCAATGGATACAGGATTGCATCAAGGTTCAGCACTGAGTCCTTTTCTTTTCGCAGTGATTATGGATGTACTGTCTTGGGCCATACATGACGAAGTACCATGGTGTATGTTATTCGCAGATGATATTGTCTTAGTGACAGAGACGAAGGAGAAGGCTAACGCTAAGTTGGAGCGTTGGAGAGTAACATTAGAGGCCAAAGGACTATGCCTGAGTCACTCGAAGACTGAATATATGGCGTGCAATTTTGCGAATGAAATGGAAGAGGGTGCAACAAAAGTTAGGATTACGGACCAATTTCAAATATTTAGGATCCGTCATACAGAAGGATGGGGGTGTTGAAGGTGATGTTATCCATTGCATCAAGGTCGTATGGATGAAATGGAGATCGGCTAGTGGAGTGTTATGTGATAAGAAATTCCCACTAAAGTGAAGGAAAATTTTTATAGGACCGTTATAAGATCGGCTATGCTCTACGGGTCAGAGTGTTGGGCTATGAGACTTTCACATATGCAGAAGTTTGAGGTGGCGGACATGGGAATGTTTAGGTGTATGTGTGGGTGTACGTTACTAGATAAGATCCCGAATGAGATCTTTATGGATGCACTAGGTATCGCACCTATCAGTACCAAGTTGAGAGAGGAGAGACTGAGATGTTTTGGACATGTACGCAGAAGACGTGTCAACGAGCCGGTCAGAAGAATTGAAGGGCTTCAAGTTGAAGGAAGGCGAGGGAGAGGGAGACCTAGGAAGACGTGGGAGGAGCAAATTCATTTAGATTTAGCGAGATTTGGCCTCTTTGAGAACATGACCTCTGATAGAACAAGTTGGAGACGTCAGTTTACGATTAGGTATATATAAAGGGATATAATAGTATATCCATAATGTGTTTTGGAATTGGGATGAACGGAGATAGGTAGGATAAATTAGAATATTAGGCTATATTCAGTTATTTATTACTATATTTAGATATGTATTTCTTTATGTAATTATTATCATCGGTTCGGTCTACTCCTAGTCACCTATTTAAGTATATATATATACTATTATTTGTATTTATTTATTTTATTTGTGGATTTATCTCTGTCTTTTATTTAAGTATTATGTATTACTATTATATTACTATTATTTTTTATTTTATTTATTTATTTTATTTTCTATTATTATTATTATTACTCTTATATGTATTTTTATTTTATTTTTATTATTTTTTTATTTATTTTTTATTTTTTTAATCGCCTTTAGCTACGAGTCGGGGGTCTCTACGGAAATAGTCCCCTTATCTCTCTTGAGGTAGGGGTACGACTGCGTACATCTCACCCTCCCCAGACCCTGCTTAAGTGCA
Source organism: Pinguicula moranensis (assembly GCA_028565015.1). Classification (NCBI taxonomy): domain Eukaryota; kingdom Viridiplantae; phylum Streptophyta; class Magnoliopsida; order Lamiales; family Lentibulariaceae; genus Pinguicula; species Pinguicula moranensis. The sequence goes on along the minus strand of JAOWBN010220009.1, from coordinate 6,159 downwards.
GGATTTATTGGGTATGTTTGATTTGGTTTTGTGGTCTAAATTTTGTAGAACATAGTCCGTAGTGTGTCTTTTGTCCAAAGAATCATTGTCCCGCTTGCCACATGGTGCTTTTGGACTATTGTATCAATTCGCAACGGATCGTGGTCCATTCACATAAGACTGCGGTCCATGGTGTTATTGCCTTTGGTCCCCTTCTTCCGTTGACTCCTAGGGAGAAAAAGATTGCACATTCTCAACAAATTTCAGAGAAGTAAAGAACTACTTAATCTCGAGATCATACGTTCTCTATCTTTTCTCATGGATAAACCATAAAGACATTCTCAGCTTCGTTCTTCAAACTTTTCATTACTATGAGATCAAAAGTGTCATACCCCAAGTAACCAAAACATTCAACAACTTATACACGAGTGGCTTGAGATATAATTTACATAATAGAAAGGAGAATCATATAAGATGGCAACCCATTGGTGCATCTAAATACATGTACACTACGATGTTTTAAAGGCATTTTGGATGGAGAGTAATTTCTGAGGAGAAAAACAGAGACTTTGCGAAGGACAGTGTCTTCTCAAAATTGGAACTCTTTTCTAATATATTCTAGGGTTAAATGCACTCACCCTATGTGGTTTAAAAATAGGCACAAAACTCCATGTGCCTTTAGGAAGTAGTACATTACTCTTGCGTGCATGAAATTTAATCTAATGTAATGAGAAGTCAATGTTACCGTTATGATGTAAATATTTGGAATCACATGTGACTAGTTTAAAACCATATGGAGTAAAATGCATTGAAAATTTGAAATTCAAATAAATTTGGATAATGTTTAACTAAAATAGAATAAGAAAAATGAAATCGAATGAAAATAAAATAAAATAAATAATACTCAAATAAATTTATATTCAATAAAATTAACTGAAATAAAAAATAAAAATAGAGTAGATTGATTAAAAAATCCAATAAAAAAAAAAAAAAAAAAATAAAGTAAAAAATTATAGAAACATTTTTCCTGGAAGTTAATTTTTTTCATTTTTATAATTTCATTTTATTTTATTTTTTACTGTTCTTTCAATTTTTATTATTTAATTTTTTTTCAGTTTTTTTTATTATTTTAGTTCAATCATTTTATTTATTAGTTAAATTTAATATTATTCAGTTTTTCTTTCCTTTTATTTCAATTTAATTTCTTATTTTATTCATAAGGGGTAATATGTCAATTTCAAATCAAATCATAGGGGTAATACATCTATTTTAAGGATATTTTGATCATAAAAAATTAAGGGCATGTATGCTACTCTTTGTAAGCCCAAGGGAATTTGTACTTTTAAGCACAAAGGAATTTGTACCTATTTTTAAACAACATAAATTTTTGTGCATATTTGCAGACAAGAGATTGTATTTAGCTCTATATTCCAACTTCAAATTTGGTTATAAGGATGTCTCCCGCCAGGTGATTGTCAGCAAATTATGATGGTGGAGGGATTAAGGGGGTGTTTTGCGCAAACCCTCTTATGCTCATGATTGGATTATAAGAAGTTTTTTTGAAAAAAATGAAGAGTTATTTTTTGGCGGGAAGGTGCTTATAATTGGATTATAATTTTTAGAAGGCTGCGCAAAACAGGGCCTTAATTTAGATACTATAAACAATCTAATTAGATCAAGTGCTATGCTTTATAAACAAAATACAAATGGATTAGGCTAGAATGAGAGATCATTTCCATGGATCCCACTCACTGTGACTGAATGCACGGGAAGTAGAAAGTTGTTAGACATCCAAATAACAAAATCAAGATACTCCAGAGCATTATAGGCAACTTGTAAGTCTAGATGGGAAAAACTTCAAAACAATTTCATTGCCTTTCATCTTCCAAAATCGAACCCGTCACAAGTTTCCTGTCAAGCGAATTCATTAATGGTTTGAATGAAATCAGTAATAGGAAACAAAGCAAATTAGTATGAGGTTCTACACTCCTCGCCCAGATTCCTTAAAGGAGCAGGGTACCTGTATGAAGATACTAGCAAATGTCATAGCTATACAACAGTCCTCCAAAACAAGGGAACAAAAACCTGATATTGTTAGATGAACAATCAAAAAGTAAGAGTATTTGCATATTCACCAAAAACAATGCGTATAAAAAAATTTATTCGTCAAGAACTCCTAAAGTTATATTTATTTAGGTAATTGAATATGTATTAATGAAATTTTGGCCAAATAGCCGATGTAACAAGTGGGAAGCCTTAACCATTTGTTGATGGTTATGCTTTTGTGTTGAAGGTGGTTTGCAGTTAATCAACTACATATGTTTTGTTGAACTCAATTCAGCAGCTGAACTCTTGGCGTCTCAAAGTTGAACACGATCACATTCCTCTCAGTATAGAGGAGCCATATCATCGCCTGCCATATAGCTTTATCCGATTCAGCGTTTGCAGCAATCAAAGACATGTGAGCTTGATGAGACTGAATGTCCAACTGATTTGCATAAATCAATAATAAACAGATTGGCATAAATCACGAGCATTTGTACAACTAATAAATAATTGGTGAATAGATTCCTTCTCGAAACCACACATGGCACAGTTGAACAGAATCAAAGAAATGAAGACCATGATTTATCAAATTATCCATAGAAGGAATTCTTCCCTGTAATAAACACCATGAGAGAACATGAATAGTTAACATTTGATCCACTAAAAACAACAAGATAATTATCCAGGATTTATCACTACCATTCAAGTCAACTAGCAAAATGACTTTATTAAATTTTAATTATTCTATTTAGTGAAGTTGCTGGAACTCTATACATCAAATAACGCAATGCATATTGAGCCGCAATAGAAACACCCTCTTTGTATAATTACAAGGGTAAGGCTGCGTACATCTGACCCCCCAAACCCCAACTTAGTTGGGAATATACTGGGTACGTTGTAGATTGTGAATCAAGTCAACTAGCGATCCTACTATATAGCATCAATGTGAATTTAAAAAAAAAACTATCTGGAACGGGCAAGAAGCAACATAATGAAAGAATTGAATAAAAAATAGAAAGACAAGTTTGAGAGAAGAATTCAATGGATCTTCTTCAATGATCCGTATTTCATATTACAGAGGTATATATAAATATGTGATACAAGATATTTACTGAAGTAACAAAAATCTTCCTAACATAATTACACGTAAAATTGGGAGATTGCAATCATGTGGGGTCACAGAGATTTGGATATGATTTATCTTCTGTGACCCTATCGCTAATATCACTAACACTCCTCCCCAAACAAATGTGTGGGAGGTATTAGCATATGTTTGGATCGCATTAACTGAAATCTAACTGTTCCCAAGCCTTTAGTGAAGATGGCAGCCAATTGATCATGAGTACTAAAGTGATAAATCTCAATGTCCTTGTTCAGAACTTTTTCTCGGATGAAATGATAATCAATCTCAATATGTTTGGTGCGAGAATGGAATACCAGATTGGAAGCAAGTGCAAGGGCTCCTATATTGTCACACCACAAGATTGGACGATCAAGAAGAGAGACCTGAAATTCCCTAAACAACATACAAATCCAATAGAGTTCTATAGTGGTTAGAGCCATGGCCCTATACTCTGCCTCAATACTGAATCGGGACACAACATTTTGTTTCCTGGCAGACTAGGATATAAAATAGGGGCCAAGGATAATGATAAACCCAGTGGTAGATCGTCTATCAACAGGATCACCTGCCCAGTCAGAATAGCATAAAGCTTGAAGATGCAGACTCGAGAGTGTACCACAAGCCTAGATCTAGGGTACCTTTGAGATATCGTAGTAAACGTTTCGTTGCTTCCCAATGCACACTAGATGGATTATGCAAATGTTGACAAAGCTGATTTATCGAGAAGGCAATATCAGGACGAGGCAAGGTACAGTAGTGTAATGCCCCATTTGTCTGTCTATCTAAGGTAACATCGGGTGAGGCAAGAGAAGAGGAGTAGTCAGTGGATCTTGACACACACTCCCAGAACAACATGGTGATGGCAACGGTTTGGCGTGCTCCATATTGTAACACTGCAAAAGATCAAATATATACTTTCTCAGTCTAAGATAAAGACCATACTTATCACGAATAGCTTCAATGACGAGAAAATAACTAAGGTCACCTAAATCAAAAAGGCAAAAGGCTGCCTGAAGACTGGCAAGAAGCCTAGAGACAGCAGATAAAGACGATCCAGTGACCAAAATATCATCAACATAATGAAGAACAAAAAGATGCACCTTATCCACATGAAAGGTAAAGAGAGACGAGTCATTCAGTGAAAAGGTAAAACCAAGATCGACAAGAGATCCTGAGAGGCAAACACACCAAGCCCGAGGAGGCAAAGAGCAAACATGAGTAGGAGACTGATATGAAGCAAACCCTGGAGATTGCTCCACAACTTCCTCAAGCTCACAATTCAGAAAGGCATTAGAAACATCAAGTTGACGAATGGTACAATCAAACTGACCAGCCAGAGCAATAAATAACCATAGAGAAGACAAACATCAAAATGAATAAGCTCCAAAGGTTTTGAAGTCTCACGAGTCGATGACTCAAATGCTAATTGTTTATGTTTTCCGAACTAACAGGGATCACAAATAGAACAAGAACTAGATAAATGGTCACATGGTAAACGAAAACTATTGATAACATGTCAAAAAATGAGTGAAGAGGCAAGACCCAATCGTGCATGCCAAATAGACAGGGTAGGTGTAGTATCAACCATCCCAACAAGAGCATTCTTAAAAGCAAGTAACAAGGAAGGCAGACTCAGCTTGGTACGACTCAGCTTGATCATATACATTCCGCCTTTACTTAGTCCCTTTAGCAGCGTCTATCCCATTTTGTTATCCTTAACAAAGAAACAAGTGCTTGTGAGAGCAAAATAGCAATGGGTATTTGCACAGAATTAATAAGCAGACAATAGATTGGCAAAGGCACTAGGACAATGAAGAAATCTAGATAAATGTAAAGACCGTATAGGATTAGAGACGCTTAAAGTACCAGTGTTCATGATCTCTAAACGTGTAAATTATCAACAATTGTTGAGTCAGATCCAGAGTAGGGTTGCTGCTGCGTAAGAGAATCCGTACCATTAGCTATATGTTCATTAGCTCCATTTTCCATGAACCAAATGGTGTCATCTACGCCAAGATTCTCAAAAAAATATCCCTTCGGCATCGACCAAATGGCACGCTAGACTTGGCCACATTGGCCAAGATCGGTTGAATCGGCTAGCTAAGTGCGGTCTACTCAACCAGCTCAGAACGGTTAAGTTATCATTATGTGAACCTTGCTTAGCTGGTAAGGCTAGCAAGAAATCATTTGGTCAAGCATTACAAACATCTCAACCTCTAGATTTAATACATTCGGACATATGCGGACCCCTAAGCGTAAAGGCACGCAACGGGACTTCTTATTTCATCACCTTCATAGATGAATTTTTGCGCTTCAGGCGCGTATATTTGTTGTCTCACTGTTATCAAGCCCTTGATACATTTAAGAAATTTGTAACAGAAGTCGAGACCAAGTTGGAACGACGAGTCAAGGCTCTTCGAATCGACAGAGGTCACGAATACCTCTCGTATCTGTTCCAAGGATTCAGTTATCAAAAAGGGATCGTAAGGCAACTTACAATCCCTTACACCCAACAACAAAACGGTACCTTTCTTGACATGGTACGATCCATGATGGCGCAAACCAACCTCTCAGTTAACTTTTGGGGAGATGCGTTGCTTACGATAATTTATATCCTCAATCGTGTACCAAGCAAGACTGTCTCGTCCACTCCATCTGAGTTATGGATTGGTCGGAAACCCATTTTGGGCCATTTACGACCATGGGGATCGGCGGGCTACGTACACAATCAGGCCCATCAACATGGCAAACTTGGTCCACGTGCAATTAAAAAGGTATTTATCCGTTATCCCGAACATTCAAAGGGCTATGTTATATTTGGTGAACACCCAAATGGCGGCATGATCAAAATGGATAGCCGAAATGTGGAATTTCTAGAAGATCAATTTCCAACAATCGGCAATATCAAACAGGATGACCCTTTGTATGAGTTACATGAGGCCCAATTAGACACTCCGGGTGTGGGGGAGAGTATGTTTCACCATTCCACCCAGAGTAGTATAATTCCACTC
>JAOWBN010219998.1:0-13278 GCA_028565015.1 Pinguicula moranensis | reverse complement strand
CTCTTTTGGGTATCTTTCAGTGACAATATTGATAATTTTCATTTAGGATTTAGTGTTTTCTTTTAAATTAGATTTTTATTTAAGTTATTATTTTCTCGATTAAAAAAAAAGCAACTTTACCCAGTATATTCCCAACTAAGTTGAGGTCTGGGGGGTCTGACGTACGCAGCCTTACCCTTGTAATTATACAAAGAGGGCGTTTCCATTTTTGCGACCCAGGCGGGTTTCGATCCCTGGACCTCACAGTTGTAAGGTTTATTATTTTCTCGATTCGATTCTATAAATCTAAATAAATTAGGTAGTTTTTTTTATCATTGTTTGAGTTGATAAAACTATTATTTTTCATAACTGTTGAGCAAATAAATTATTTTTGCGCCCCAAAAAATGTATATTGCTCTCCTAAAGAAAATTATTTCTACCTCTTAAAAGTTTTCTTTAACTCTTCTAAAAAGAAATTGCCCCCCCCCCCCTAAAAATATTTTCTGCATCCACCCTTACTTGAAAGCCTCAACTAGACTGGACCTCAGCTTCAATCAGTTCCTTGAATCGATTTAGGAAAAAATAAACGATGCCCCAATGCCAAGAATCCTGGAAACAACTCTCTCTTTTCAATAGAGTCACTCTTGCTCTGGAGAAACCAATCGGATTCACAGAGGCAACACCCATACAATGCAGAAAGCATCCAAACCAAGAATGTCCCGGAGACAAACAACGAGAAGATCTCTCCAACAAGCGAGCAGCCACCTAAGAATTTTAAAAGAACTATCCATAATCGAACCCACAGAAGCACGATGCAATCAACATACGCAGATCTCACCGCTTCCTGTAAAGTTTGAGGGCACATAGGTCAATTAGGGACTCCAAATCTGACACGAAACAACTTGGCAAGGAGCTTTTATGCACAAATTTCGTCACTGCTCAAAGCGCCGATGTTGCCAGAAACACAATCCAAGACAAGATTGTCAATCCTGTTAGATAAGGCTCCTAGAAATGGGGAAGACTTGACCAATTCTTGTACAAGGAAAGATTCGAGCTCTCTCCTTATTACTTGGTCAAGTCTTCCCTAAGAATAGATAGATTATCTTCTCTAAGTATCTATAAATATGTACATCTTCAGATTTATAAAATACACAGAAACCAATATTGAAAGAGTTCTTTCAACCCAACTTTTAGCTTCAAACATGGTATCAAAGCTTTGTTTGATCCAATAGACCAAACATCATTCTCATCACTTACCAGTCAAACAATGGCCAAGCCCTCCGATGAAGTACCACCCCTGGCTGCATCAACAGAGAGCCAAGCCACGAGTGATCCACCAAACCAACTCGCTCAACTCCTCAAACAGATCAATCCCCCCAAACCAAATCAGAACCTCAACGTGACCATGAAGCTTACCAACTCCAATTATCCTTTATGGTCTCGATTAATGCAAATCACCATCGGTGGACGGGGGCGGCTTCACCATCTTACTGGGAAGCCTCCTCCCCAAAAAGAAGATAACCCAGAATACCAACCATGGCAGCAACAGAATCTCATGATATGTTCATGGATCTTGCACGCAATCGATCCGGATATTATCAATCAATTCGCAGAATTCCCCATGGCAAAGGATCTTTGGGAGGGATTAGCAACTACATTCACTAGCTGAAACGACAGCATCCAAATCTTTGATTTAGGGATTAGCAACTACATTCCCCGTGGGTAGCGCCGATGCCTCCAGTAGCAGAGGGGGCACACAACCTTCCAGCGAGACCGGATTTGGAGCAATCGCAGTGGTGCTCAAATCTTTGAAAATCATGAATGCTGAAGACGACGAAAGTACACGATTTAGGGATTTCAATTTAATCCCAAATCCTTGCATCTTGCAGAAACACCCTTCTGTTTTTAAATATTCTTCAAATATACCCACAAAAGTTTCGGACTTACGAATTCAGCCCCCCATCTTACCCAAACTTCAAATACACCCCCAAACAAATCCCATTTCTTCACCAATGTCCCCATATTCCCGGAAACTGCTAAAACAGCCCAATATACACCCAGAAATTACAAACTTACCCTCAAAGTGTCAAAAAACTCTACATACACCCACAACTTCACCGAAATTTCAAACAGACCCCACACTTCTTCAAAAAGCGACCCCAACAGCCACCAAATCCAAAAACTCACCAAAATCACCCCTTTCACTCACAAATGCCCAATATTTTGCCCCGGGCTGCTTTGATCCCACCCCGGCCAGTGCTTATGTTGCCCAGGACCCCACGAACCCACACTCCAGTCCCTGGCTCTTTGATTGTGGCGCAACCTATACTATGACTAACAATAAGGTTGATCTCCTCACCAACACCATTCCTCTAAAGACACGCATTCAAACTGCTAATGGACGCATGACATCGGTAGCTAATGCCGGAACAATTGAGCTTTCTCCGACTCTCAAACTCTCTAATTGTTTATATGTTCCGTCACTTTCTTACAAACTACTATCCTTAAGCCATGTCACAAAGGAGTTAAACTGTTTCGCTCTCATGTTCCCTACATTTTGCTTATTACAGGATATATGGATGAAGGCGATCATTGGCATGGCACTGAACACGGGGAATTGTACTATGTTGATGAGGTAGATCGATAGGGTACCACACTTCTAGCTCACGGGACCATCAACCAACAACTCTGGCTATGGCATCGTCGTCTCAGGCATCCATCCACGGGTTATTTGAAACTCGTATTTCCCCATTTATTTAAGCACAATAAGCATTTTCCTTGCGAAACATGTTTTCTCGCAAAAAACCATCGGCAATCTTATTCCTTGAATAATACTCGCACTGAGACTATTTTTCTCTTGTTCACTTTGATGTGTGAGACCCTGCTCCATATTCTGAAAATAGTCCTTTTTGATATTTTGTGCTATCAATTGATGATTACACTCGAATGACGTGGATTTATTTTTTAAAACGTAAATCCGACGTTTTTCAAAAAATTTCGGCCTTCTATGCAATGGTTAAAACCCAGTTCCACAAAAAAATCCAAATCCTTCGCTCCGATAATGGGGGAGAATGCATCAACCAATCCATGACCGACTTCTCACTTCGACACGGCCTTATCCATCAAACCACCTATTCCAACACTCCGCAACAAAATGGGGTATCAGAACACAAGAACTGTATCATCCTTGAAATTACCAGAGCCTTAATGCTTGACTCCAAAATCCCTCAAAATTTTTGGCCAGAAGCAGTAGCCACATCCGTCTACCTCCTGAACCAGCTACTAACAAAAATCCTCCACCTTCAAACTCCACTTCAAACATTATCGCAACATGCCATGATCTCGTCCACCCTTACCCTTACCCCTTGCATCTTCGGGTGCTCAGTCTTTGTCCACATTCCTAAAATCGTTCGTACCAAACTTGACCCATGTGCTATTAAATGTATCTTCGTCGGCTATGTCATCAACAAAAAAGGTTACCGCTATTTTGACCCAATCACCCGACGCATATACACAACCATGGATTGCGACTTCCTCGAGACTGAGTACTTTTATACTACCCAATCCAGTGTACATGGGGAGACTACGATAGACACTTCACTGAATTGGCTACTCAACCCAGTCCATTCTCCAGACACATCCCAAGAAACCCCTCGGTTCACCTAAAAAAACATAGTATATGAACCCGTAGCAGCATCGCCCGCTCAAATGCTACCCTCGTCCAGGAATCCTGAGGTAAGCTACTCTGAACCTGAACATGTCACTGACCTTACTTCTGATATAGTTGATCCTGCTCTGCCTACTCTTGAACCTATAATTTCAGAACAAGCCCAAACACAGGGACGATACATATTACCCCCTAGAAGTACTCGAGGAATTCCCCCAAAGAGATATGTTCCAAAATATGAACCACGAGCATTCAAATACCCCATGGACAATTTGGTCAGGGGGAGTACTATCTCAGTTGTCATAACAAAAGATGTTCAGGAGGCTCAACAGAGCAATGAATGACAACAAGCAATGGAGAATGAAATGAATTCTCTGGAAAAGAATGCCACATGGGGAAAATGCAGAATTCCATCAGGAAAGCGATTAGTAGGATGCAAATGGGTATTTACAGTAAAACATAAAGCAGATGGAACAGTGGAGAGATACAAGGCCCGGCTAGTCGTAAAAGGATACACACAGACCTATGGAATCGACTATTCAGAAACATTCTCTTCAGTCGCAAAGATTGACACGATTCGAGTACTATTCTCTATTGCTGCAAACTTAGATTGGCCACTACACCAGTTTGAAGTAAAAAATGTGTTCCTGCATGGCCAACTCAAGGAGGAAGTATATATGGCAACCCCACCTGAGTTCTCGAGCAGGTTCCCTAAAGGCGAGGTTTGCAGGTTAAAGAAGGCCTTGTACGAGCTAAAACAATCACCATGGGCTTAGTTTGAGCGATTCACCTCTGCAATGAATCGATATGGAAACAGGCAAAGCAATTCCGACCACACCTTGTTCCTGAAGAGACAAGGAAAAATGGTAACCTGCCTAATTATCTATGTTGATGATATGATAATCACAGGAAGCAATGCCAAGGAAATAGAAGAACTTCGAAAGAATCTATTCGAAGAGTTTGAGATGAAAGATTTTGGTGAACTAAACTACTTCCTTGGTATTGAGGTTCTAAGGAATAAGCGGGGAATCTTTGTCTCACAAAGGAAGTATGTACTAGACCTCTTGGCAGAGACAGGCCTTATGGATTGCAAACCTGCTACTACCCCAGTTCCAACGAACCACAAGCTACAGGGAAAATTGATCTACTTAGCTCACACCAGACCAAACATAGCATATGCAGTCGGAGTCATTAGCCAGTTTATGCACAATCCTCAGATAGAACATATGGAAACAACACTTAGAGTGGTTCGATATTTAAAAGGCTCACCAGGAAGAGGAATCCAGTTCAAGAAAAATGGCCACCTAGAGATACAAGGCTATACTGATGTTGACTGGGTAGGTAATCCGGTTGATCGAAAGTCAACTACAGGCTACTTTATGCTAGTAGGAGGAAGCCTTGTAACTTGAAAAAGCAAGAAACAAAATTGTAGCTCTTTCAAGTGCTGAAGCCGAATTTCGAGGAATAGCGAGGGGATTAGCCAAAGTCCTTTGGTTAAGAAAGCTGTTGACAGAAATTGGTTACCCCGTACATAGCACATGCCAACTAAAGTGTGACAACAAAGCTGCAATTAGCATCTCAGAAAATCCAGTACAACACGATCGAACCAAACACGTGGAGGTAGACAGACATTTCATAAAAGAAAAATTAGAAGATGGAATCATCAGTCTACCATTTGTTCGGTCAGAAGATCAATTAGCTGACATTCTGACTAAAGCAGTTTCAAGTCAAGCCTTCTCTGATGTATTGAGCAAGTTAGGAATTGAAGACCCTACAATTCAACTTGAGGGGGAGTGTTAGATAAGGCTCCTAGAATAGGGGAAGACTTGACCAATTCTTGTACAAGGAAAGATTTAAGCTCTCTCCTTATTACTTGGTCAAGTCTTTCCTAAGAATAGCTAGATTAGCTTCTCTAAGTATCTATAAATATGTACATCTTCAGATTTGTAAAATACATAGAAACCAATATTGAAAGAGTTCTTTCAACCCAACTTTCGGCTTCAAACAAATCCGACCAAGACCCTCCTCAAACAAAGGCCGTAGCAGCCAGATTCCGCACCACTTCTATCTTCCTAAAAATGGGTGATCGGTAACCCACAAAGGATTCAGCCGAAGACCGATTACGGACAATCCTGCTACACCATGAAACAACTTGAGCTCAATCACCATTCCAAGATCACACAGTGCATAGGAATTCTTTGACTTGGCTCAATCAATCGTATCTTCTGATTGCTTAATAGATTGGAAAACTGAGTTTAGCAGTGAATTTTCAGGGATTTTGGTGGACGAGCTCCATCAAATTGAAAAAAAGAAAGAAAGAAAAACCTTGTAGTTTGTGCAAACATCATCCATTTAAGAGCCTATGGCTACATCTCAATTCTCTAATAGTCCATCGGAGATTCCAATTTCACAAAGTTCCCCACAAATTTTCAGTAAAGGAGCGAGAAACACAAAGAAATGAAACATGGCATCTGATACTTCAAGAAACATCAAAGGAAATGAAGAACAGATAGATTCACCAGCATGAAATATGACAAGTTACAAGCCATTATTCACAAATACTATCACAGGAGAAAAAAAGGTGGAAAACACTCCTAACAATAGCTAGATGCAGGGAAGACACCCGCAAAAAATGCTAAAGGGAAAACACAACTACTAGAGGAGATGAGAAAATTCATTTGTCATGGAAGAACATCCATGAAGCAGCTCCCCAAGATCACTGATCAGGACCGCCTTTGTTGCTCGGGTCGACACTAGGCGATGGAAGGAGGCAACGTTTATGAAACGCCGTAGATAGGGCCCTCCATACATGGACTCCCAAGTTTGTTTTGAAGAAGACAGAAGCGATCGAACACCCTCCAGACTTTGAAGTCCAACCGAGTACAAAGATTCCAAGCGACTGATCTGGCACAATAGAAAATGGTTCGACTCCTCAAAATGGCAAACTTGACCAAAAAGGGACTCAACCCGAGCCACATGGCGGCTCACCAAGTCATGAGCATCACATAGGCGGCCCAGAATAGATGCATATGCCACCCTCGAAGCCTCTAGCTCCACGCAGCAGTTCCCCAACCATGCCACTGCCTCCCACCGACAACAGTCCCACAAAAACTGATATTCCCCTTGGCGATTGCCCACATGCACCCAATTCCCTCCACATAGAACAAAGGTAGGATCGCCAACAACCTCCCCCAGCCACCCTAACTTCACCTCTAGAATGGAATCCTAGCCCTTCAAGATTACCCGAAAATGGCCATAAACAATAGAGCCTTCACTGATAAAAGAACCAACCGAAGGGACGCTTGAACCTGCACAAGAGAAAAGAATATTAAAGAGCAAAATCCAAGAAGAATTGAAGGACAGAAGGAGGAAATGACAAAAATAAAGCACTGTAGCTCTCCATTCTCAACAACCTACTACAAATAGAAAAGGGGAAACTGCTTGAGGAAGACAATGACAAAGATACGAAATTTAAAGAGGAAACACGCCAACCAGGAGCTCAAACGCCGTCCAATGGCAAGCGACACCTACAGAACTCAGGCTCGGCGGCAAAGAAAAAAAGTAGGATTTTCTTACAAAAATCTACTTTGTCGTAGGGGAGGAATGATGATGGAGCATCCGTTTACGCTTCCCCATCTGGCCGATTCCGACTCGAAATAACACTGACGGATCGAGCAAGTGTTTCCAAAATCTCAAAATAATGGGAAGCCCAAAGATAATACCCGGCCCAAGGGAAAGAAAAAGAACTCGGCCCGAATTGTCCCAATTTCCATTAAAAAAAGGATAATTGATAGATTTCCTTGAAAGGAAACTCCCACAATTGGACAAGCAAGGAAGGATGAAGTGTCCAAAAACCTGCGTCACTCCACCAATAGGAACTTGACAACTGGACAAAAAAATCCCTTCCTAAAGTCTTAAATGGCCGACTCTGAAGAAGATAAAGGGGGCGGAAAAATCTTGTAAAAGAAATAAATGAAAGAAATTTTAGTTGAGAGAAAGAAGAATTCTTGGGGAGTTTTTAATCCCCAAAACAATTTGTTTTCTCTATACTTAGATTGGCAAATTCCCACTTTATTGTAATCAACTGCTGCAGACAAAATATCTAGCAGGTCATAATCCGACCACACCAACTTTCAAATCACTCATTTAAATACATCATGATGATATATAACAAGCACCATCTGGCAAAAGCACTACCATCTCTAGTGCGTTTGAGAGCAGGAGACGACGACACCCTTTTTCCCAATCTCGATGCGTTTCGATGATGATGCACCTGTCTCCATTTTTGTACCCGCGAGTGGAACTACGAATCGAACAAGATTCAAGGCTTTTGCATATCAATCAATCTAACATAAAGTATATACTTGTACTGAGGCGAGACTTGAGGATGAAGAAAAGAGGGATTGCGATAAGTGTGAAAATTTGAAGCTCTTTTTTTTCCGTGATTTTGAAATGGCACCAAGAATGCAATTGGGAGGCCAAGTGAAAAAATTTCGGACGGGATGTGAATTGAATCCTTCACTAATGTTCAAGAGCCGATAGCTGTCAATTAGGAAAGGGCATTCTTGTTGAATGGACGGTTGAGATTCGCTAGAAAATTCTTCAATTTTTTTTTATTAATTTCATGACCTTTTAATCTTTATATTCACAATTGTTGTATTACAATTCCACCCCTTTTACTAAAGATGTAAAGAAATAGTCATAGAACATTCGCAACACCCCCAACGAACAGATGCAGTAACCAGGCAATTTGGAATCGAATCCACGGTACCCCTCTCCATGTTCGAACGGGAGGTTCTTTGCGGAGGTCGCTAGTGGAGTAGGGTGGTGTGTCAAGGCAACTAATTCGACAACCGATCAAACTTACCTTATGGCGGGGCGTGTGCTAATTGTCACTGACACAATAGACATGACAGTGACAGTGATGGAAGTTGAGATTGGGGACGAAACATAAAATTGTTTGTTCAAGAAGTATCGTGGCGTCTTCCAAAGGAGTGGAGGGTCAAGAAAACTCAAACAGTGAGGGAACCACACAGAGGAAATTTCCCAAATTTTTGACATCCTCTTCTTGGTGCTACCATCAACGAGCTTGACATCTAAATCTCCTCTAACGGAAAGTATAGGAATCGTTTAGGGTGACGGAACATTAGGGCTTGGCGTAACGACTACGGGCATGGATACAGAGGACGCTGCCTTGAACCTGTCGGAGCTAGGTGAACAAAAAATCTCCTTATTCGAGGGGCCTCCACCGAGTTTTGACGATTTACATGGACCACATACAGACTCAGGCGTTGGCCCACATGAACAACCCAACTTTAACAGGTTAGAGTACATGGTTCCACTAGCTGGGCATCCTGAAATCCAAGTGCTAGACGGGCTACCGAAATCAAAGGCCAAGACAAATCAGTAGAAAATGAATGAAGGTCGACCCGTGAAATTGCGCTTATCGATGGCCCAAGTTCAACCACCAATTGCGACAATTGAGGCACAAGTGCCACCCCTGGGCTTTGCAATGAAATATTGGTTGATACATGATGGGCTAGCCTAGCCTCTGATGTTGCTAAGTGATGATGGGCGGGGCAAAATTATGTTGGACAATCCACCAGAAAGGCGAGCTGAGCTGGTACAGAATGAAAAAATTCAACGAGAGGATGGATTGGGCTCAGACTTAAGTGGGGAAGACCAGCTAGTTGATGAAAATACAACCCAACATGGACAACAAGCATATCAGACCCATTTTATATATGAGCCAACTCAAACCCTAAACAAACCAAGAAAGAATAAACTCTCATGGATGAAAATGGAGAAAAACAGCAAGTGCAACTGCAAAGGATGGCTGATTTTTAGGGGGACATGGCGAGTACTTCGGAGAAAGATGAGCTAAGCCGGCGGGAAGCAAAACGTGCAATCAAGTCGGCAAAATGATTTTTTACTTTTTGATAAAAAGCGCTAGCTTAAAATCGGAGATAATACTTGCTCTAAGTTGTGAATTATATAAGCTCACTAGTGCACCTAAAGCAAAAAATTTAGATATTATAGAGCAAATAGAAGCTTGTGGCCATAAAAATACTGAATTGATCAGAAGTCAGGTGGAGGCCTAGAAAAATGATATAACAAACATGATCTGCAAGAACATGAAGGTGTTCACTTGGATTATGACTAATACATAATAGAAATTCTCAGTTAGGTATTAATTTAAGATAGGCACTCGAATGATTGTAAATATTTTTTTGCTGAAAGCCGCAATAATTATTTTTTTTCAAAAAAAAAATACGACAACTTATTAAGAATTAGAAGACTTGTCCAGCGGGCTGTGGAATTTCGCAATTTGCCCGCATTCGCAAATGTCCACATTCGCTAAGCTTGCACTCGTGCAAGTGCTATGCGGGTTGCGAACACAATTTTTTCACCCACACTTTTGTGCGGCAGAACACGGAACACTCGATCAAAATTTGCGGATTTTACATTTTGCCCGTAATTTGTAAGATTAAAAAAACTATTATTGTTCCCTTTGTTTCCAAATCCAATGTGGCCTTATTGATATAATAATTTGTTGGGCCTTTAATTAAACTTAGCTCAATAAGCCCAAATAGTTTCCTATAGTAATGGAATTGGACTTGTATTTTTATTTGGATTTCCTTTTGACTTGTTTTGGACTTGTGCTTTAAACTTTTGCTTTTTTGTGGTATGTTGCAAATTAGGCTCATTTTGAACTTTGGTTTATAACATTGTCATCGTAAGTTGTGATATAACTTGTGATTTATAACTATTTTTTACTAATGTTGTTTGCGATATATCGAATTGAAGTTGGCAAGAAATGCACACCAAATTTTGGATAAAATATAAATAAAAAACTACAATAAATAAAAAAATTGCAAAACTGGCTGAATTCTGTGTGTTCTGCTCGTGTAACTTCGCGGGCAGGCAGAACGCGGAACTGGCCATTTCAGTTCCACCTGCACCGCTGGACAGGGCTAAGAATTAGTGGCCCAACTTTTTTATATTAGGAAAGTAATGGCCTACTAACTAGCACACACATATATTACCAGAAAGTCAACAAATATTCAACAATTATATTCACAAACCTTTGTATTGTGTCGTGTTGTCGATTTAAATGTGTTGTGAAAACTTAGGCTTCTTTATTGTCACTATATCGGAAACTTTATTAGATTATTTTACCTTATTTGATGACAGTTTACCCAAATAAAATTATTTTGTAAACACTATATTTGTTGTGAATTATTTGTGTAAGTGTAAACAAATGCAATAAAATGAGCAAACAAGAAACTCGTTTCTTTTCCTTCCCAATCTTTCTCTGCAATTCTTTCTTCTCATCTTCCATCTTTTATACACGAATTGTCGACAATCGTACCTTCAATTAATGCTAACACTATTCAATACTATTTGACATAAATGTTATGTCTGCCTCGTTAAAAATGTTGGCATTCAATAATCCATAACACTCCCCCTTGAATGTCCATCATATCATGCCTCGTTAAAACCTTATTAGGAAAAAACTCTATGGGAAAAAAATCCTAGTGAAGGAAAAAGAGTACATGATTTTATGATCTCCTCCAGTTTGACACATCTTTGAGTTTCCTCATGTCGATCCATTTGATCAACTTTTTATAAATTGCAGTAGGTAGTGCTTTTGTAAACAAATCTGCCAGATTGTCACTTGATCCAATTTGCTGAATATTTATATCACCCTTTTCTTGAAGGTCATGTACAAAGAAAATTTGGGTGATATATGCTTCGTTCTATCCCCTTTAATGAAACATTGTTTCAATTGAGCAATGCAAGCTGCATTATCTACGTACATAATAGTTGAGATCTCCATCTTTGTTTCCAAGCCACACATCCTACGAATATGTTGGGTCATTGTTCTTAACCAAATGCATTCCCGACTTGCTTCATGAATTGAAAGGATTTCTGCATGGTTGGAGAAGTAGGGACTACTGTTTGTTTAATAGAACGCCACAAAATAGTTGTACCTCCACAAGTAAACAGATAACCCATTTGAGATCTAACTTTGTGTGGATCTGATAAATATCCAGCATCAGCATAACCAATTAATTCCGATTTAGAAACATTGGGATAGTATAAACCCATATCCATCGTTCCTCGAAGATACTGGAAAACGTGTTTGATTCCATTCCAGTATTGTCTAGTTCAAGAAGAACTATATCTTGCTAGTAAATTTATTGCAAATGATATATCAATCGTGTATTATTAGCAATATACATTAGTGCTTCAATTACACTAAGCTATGGTACTTCATAACAAAGAAGTTCTTCACCGTCTTCATTAGGGCGTAATGGATCCTTTTTCACATCAATTGATCTTACTACCATTGGTGTACTTAATGGATGTGCTGTATTCATATAAAATCTTTTGAGTACTTTCTCTAAATAATTAGATTGATGCACAAAAATTCCTTCAGTCAAGTACTCAATTTGAAGACATTTCAAATTCTTTCTTCAGACAAGCTACTGCATTTGATATCTCTTCAGGATTTTCAATAATATTTAAGTCATCTACATATATAGCAATGATGACAAGTTCTGATCCATATCTCATTATAAAAACACATGGGCGAATTGGATCATGTTTATAGCTTGCCTTTAATAGGTATGTGCTCAAACAATTGAACCACATACTTCCGGATTGTTTTAGTCCATATAGAGATTTATTCAATTTAATCGAATAAATCTCTCAAAAATTTGAACTCTGTACTTCAAGCACTTTAAACCCTTCAGGGATTTTCATATGATAACGAAATGTGATCGCATCCATCACAAGAAAATAAGTCTCTTCATAGTAAATGTCCGATCTTTGGGTAAAACCTTGCGCGACAAGTCGTGCTTATATCTCACGACTTCATTTTTTTCATTTCTTTTCCGCACAAATACCCATTTATATCTGACTAGTTTTATACCTTTTGTTATAGGGATTAATATTCCAAAAGCTTCACGTTTCTTTAAAGAACTGAGCTCTGGAGTAATTACTTCTTTCCATTTTGGTCAATCATGTCAGCGCCTACATTCTTCCATAGATGTAGGTTCAATATCTCCATTCTCTTTCATTATATCGCATGTTATATTATAAACAAAAATATCATCGACATTTGTTTTCATATTTTTCCCATTAAGACATAATTTATGGAGATTTTATGTCGTTTGCCTCTTCTAGAGTATTACAGGTCTCTACTGGAGATTTTATTTCCTCTCTGGACCATTCTCTATGTTTGTTTCTTTTCTTTTTCGAGGACTTTGGAACTGATTGATCTTCCACAATTCATGCGTAATTTAGACTCATTTGACGTAGAAATTTGTCCTTTAAGGACAATATGTTTAATTGGAGTATTTGCAGCAAGTATATGAGACTTGGTTATAGTCTTTAGATCGGTAAGCGCATCTGACAATTGATTTGCTAAATTTTGCAAATGAATAATATTTTGATCTTCAAGTTCACATTGTCAAGAACGAGGATCAAAATGTGATAGTGAATATTCATGCCAGGATATTGTCTTTTCCAACTGTTTATGTTCTCTCCCTAATGTTGGAAAAATTGATTCATCAAAATGACAATCAACAAATCTTGTTGTAAATGAATCTCCAGTTGATGGTTCT
>JAOWBN010219987.1:0-13279 GCA_028565015.1 Pinguicula moranensis | reverse complement strand
GCTACTTTAGAGAAATCCTTGATGAATCGTCTGTAAAAACCAGCGTGTCCCAAGAAAATTCGGATACCTTTGACATTGGTTGGAGGTGAAAGTTTAGAAATAACATTAATCTTTGCTTTGTCAACTTACAACCCTTTAGATGAAATCTTGTGCACCAATACAATGCCCTCTTGTATCATGAATTGACATTTCTCCCAGTTGAGGACAAGGTTGGTCTCTTCACATCTTTGGAGTACATGGTCTAGGTTCCGTAAATAGTGCTTGAATGAAGAACCAAAAATGGAAAAATCATCCATAAATACCTCGATAATCCTCAATCATGTCATTGAAGATGGCCATCATGCATCTTTGGAATGTCGCAGGGACGTTGCATAGGCCGAATGACATACGTAGAAAGGCATAGGTACCAAAAGGACATGTGAATGTAGTTTTGTCCTTATCTTCAGGGGCAATAGCAATCTTATTATAACCTGAGTACCCATCCAAAAAGCAATAGTGGGAGTAACTTGCTATTCTGTCTAAAAGTTGGTACAGGAAAGGAAGTGGAAAGTGATCATTTCTAGTAGCTTTATTCAACTTTCTATAGTCCATGCACACTCTTCAAGAGTTGACCACCCTTGTAGCTAGGATTTTGTTATCCTCATTTACCATAACGTTTACTCCTCCTTTCTTGGAAACACACTGTTCCGGGCTGACCCATTCACTGTCAGAAATTGGGTAGATCATTCCAAAGTCCAGCAATTTTACCACTTCTTTCTTTACGACGTCCATCATCAGGGGGTTAAGTCGTCTCTGTTTACCTCTGACTTGGTGAACCTCGTTTTCCATTAAGATCTTGTGCATACAAATAGCTGGGCTTATTCCTTTTATGTCGGCAATACTCCACCCAATGGCTCTTTTGTGCATTTTCAACACGTCAATAAACTTTATCTCCTGGTCAGGGTCCAAAGTGGAAGAAACGACCACTGGTAGAGTATCATTGTCCCCGCAAAAGACATATTTCAAGTAAGCTGGAAGAGGCTTCAACTCAAGCTCTAGTGGCACTTCAATAGAAGGCTTTAGATTAGCCGCATATGTGCCAAGAATAACTTGCTCAACCGTGGATATGTCTTCCGCATGATTCTCAATATGGCTTAATTCCAATGTATTTTCGATGTCCTTAGCCCATGCAAACGTTTTAGTGCCTAAACCCTCATGATCATCAATTGTCAAAACTTCGGGATTATAAATACTACCTTTTAGGGTTGCCATGCAACAAGACTTCTCAAATATGCATTGGTCCAAAACATCAACTGAGAAGCATGCTTTTGAGTCATTGGGATGCTTCATAGCCTTTTCGACATTAAATGTGACTTCCTCTCCATTTACCTTAAATGTGACAATGTTGCTCTTCACACTAAGGCAAACATCACCAGTAGCTAAGAATGATCTTCCAAACAGTATAGGCACGTCCTTATCCTCATCCATATCATGGATAATAAAGTCAACAGGTAAAATGAATTTATCCACCTTCACTAAAACATCCTCAATGATACGTGAAGGTTTGACGATGGAATGATCAGCAAGTTGAAGAGCAATGTCTATGGGCTTCATTCTTTCTTCCAAACCAATGGATCGGGATGTAACTAAGGACATTAAAGAAATACCAGACCCTTGGTCAAGCAGTGCTCTTTTAAAATGCTTATTCCCAATATCACATGGGATGGTGCAACTTCCAAGATCTCTCATCTTGATAGGTACACTTCCGGTGATCAAGTGAGAACAAATGGCACTAAGAGAGACCACCCCTTCACCTTGAATTTTCTCCTAATTGGCCATCAAATCTTTGAAAAACTTGGAAAATTGAGGGAAGTTCACGAAAAGATCAACTAGAGAAATATTGACATTCACTTTCCTGATAATATCCATCATCCATTCAAGGATTTTCTCTTGATGCACCTTTTTTTGCGACCTCATAGGAAATAGTGGTGGTGGTATGTGACTGGGAAAGTTGAAGGGGTACTTGGGATCCCTTGCTGGGCTCAACGATGTCCTAGTGTAAGAGTTGTGCATATCTTACTGTTTAGAAGAGGTTGGTTCTGGTAGAGCACGTGTGGAAGGCATGTCCTTTGGTTGGTTCTTTCAAGTTAGATTCTTCATGCAACACACCACCTGTATGAGAAGTTACGGGATCTGAAGTACAGTATGGTGCAACCTTGCTGCCGGGTGCAACATTTTCTTGCCCATGTCGTGCTCCCTGCGCAGACAAGATAGCCCACTCACTCGCCTCGTCCGCCCTTGCGTGCGAGGTTTGTGAGCACAACATCGTATCCGCCCCAGCGTGCAAGATGCCTGGGCTCTCTTGGGTGTCCATTTGTTGCGAAGAATCTAACTCACGTCCACTTCTTAGCTTAACCGCCTTACACTGCTCTTGGCCTCTTGGGTTTGGAATGGTGTCACTTGGTAAGGATCCAAGTGCTCTTGTATGCACTGACTGTGCTAGTTGGACAAGTTGTATCTCCAAATTTCTCATTGAAGTATCAATTTGACGTAATTTCTCATTGGCATTCTCTTTGATTTGCTTATTTTCCTTTTGGCTCTTGGTCATGAAGGAGAATATCTGGCTCATCTGATCTTGTTATGAAGATTTCTTTGCCTCATATCCTGGAGGTGGGGTGTTTGACCTTTGTGGGTTTCAATTATCCTATTGATTCCATCCACCTTATTGTGACCTCCAGTTGTTTTGCTGGTGGAATTGCTGCCTTTGGTTGTAAGTCTGTCGATTGTTGTTCACATAATTGACAGGCTTGACCCTATGCTGAATAAGATCACACTGATCAGAATAGTGATCTCCTTGGCATAGTCCACATCTAATAGGCACGATTGGAGCTCGAGAATTTAACTGCAATGATGTCACTGCCTTAGCCACAGACGCCAACTGCGTATTGATGCTGGCAAGTTGTAACTCCATTGTACTCATTCTTTACATCTCAACGGCAATACCAAATGTTACTGCCTTCTTTTGTACCAATTTCTCTTGTTGGTGGCCAATTTTTAGAACAAAGCTTTGACTACATCATAGGTTTTATCATCGAGTTCTTCTCGAGCAATAGCAATGACCATTTTCTTACTTTCATTGGTAAACGATTGATAGAATTTGGTGAGTTCTTTGCCTCGGGCGAGACCATGACTCGAGCACTTTTGGAGCAATTCAGAGAATCTCAACCATGCTTCTACGAATGTCTCATTACTACGCTATTGAAATGAAGTGATAGCATCTCTCAATTTCTCAATCTTGGATGGTGAGTTGTACTCCATCTGAAATTCAGTCTTCAACTCCTCAAATGTCGCCACATTGTATCCAGGCAATGAATCATACCATTCTCGAGCCTTGTCTCTCAAAGAGAAAGAGAATAGTGCTCTCTTAATCTGATCATGTGGGACTTCCCGTGGTCTATGAGTGCTTGTCAGCTCGATGAAGGCGTTGAGATGTGAATTTGGGTCCTCATCCTCTCTACCATAGAACAAACTTCCTCCATTCACCAATTGGATGTGGTTTGGTGAAATGTTGAAATTGTCCACGGCGTAAGAAAAGTCATTGGGGGTGATTGGCGCCAAATTGTCATATGTCTCCAAATCTTTCCCTAGGAGGGGCATTGTTTTGATTATTCTGATTGTTCTTCCCGTTGTTCCCTTCTTCACCTTCATTAATTAGACCCTCTTGGAGATTAACCGGTGCAGCCATGTTTTCTTGATCAAACTGAAAGAATGGGTTGTTTATGATGACTGGGTTGCTGCTCGATGGAAATTTCTCAAGTTTTGAACCTGTGGGCCCTTTTGTACCCCACTGAAGATAAAATGGTAATTATGGGGGACCCTTGGATTGAGTGTGTACCATACACTGTAGGTCAGGTAACATTCAGTTGTCAGTCTAAGAAGCCTCAACCAATTCAGCAAGCACCCAGGTAGTCGGTGGAATCACAATGGTCTCACTTAAATAACAACTTCCTTGATAGTACTCGCTATTCCACGTGAGGGCCCAGATGTCTGGTGGGGTCACAATGGACCCATTTAAGTACTAGCCCTAAACAGCCACTTACGAGTACGGTTATTGCAGACCTTCTTTCGACGTTCAGAGAATGCGCCTGAACTACGTGTAAAGTAAATTTATATGCTATGTGTTCAGCATGCTATAGATTTACAATTCTAATTATATGTTCAGTGTGTTAAAGTGAAAAATCAACACTTTCCTATTAGCATAAAATCAAATTAGGGACTTTAATTTGATCTTGTGTGTTTTAACCATCCGAAACATGTTAGGAATAATTTTATCTCATTAAAATTCAACAAAATCCGTGTGCCTTTTCTTTCTCTTCGTAGTTCAATTTAATTCTGCAATTTTGTGATTTTTTTATTTCCTATTTGGTCCCTATACATCTCAATTTTCTTTTTGTAATTTTGTGCATGTTGTTAGGGTTAACGAGCCTGCGTGCTAAGAGTCTAGTTTTCCTACCTGTGGTTTGACCCCTTTATTGCTATAATTGACGCCGTTCTCTTGTAGTTTATAGTGATTTTATGATATTTTAGCTTATTTTGTGATTATTTGTGCATTAATTATATACCTTAAAATTTGCATCAAGGACCCATCTTTGTGCAATGTTTGAAGAGCAATTGGTACGAATACCGAACATCAAAATATTTTTTAAATGGGAAACATTTGTAAACCATTTATATCGGGGATAAATTATTATAACTTGTTGCCCTGATACAAATAAGTATTGCCGCATGCAAAATTGCATGTCCCTAAGCAGATACGTGAAGTTTAGAATGCATAAGTATTGACCTTGCAATCAATTGGAGGCGTTTAATAAATGATTCAACCAAACCATTTTGTGTATGAATATATGCAACAGTATGTTCAATGGTTATCCCAATTGACATACAATAATCATTAAAGACTTATGATGAAAATTCAACAACATTATCTATGCGAATTTTATTTATTGGAAAATCAGGGAATGTGCTCGCAAGCAAATTATTTGTACAAGTAATCTTGTAAAAGCTAAATTGCGAGTAGATAATAAGAACATGTGTGACCATCTAGTTGATGCATCAATTGGAATCATAAACTATCTAAATAGTCCGCACGGTGGGTGTATAGGCCCACATATGTCTCCCTGATTTTTTTTTAAAAAATATACGATTCTCATACCCAACTTTGTTTAATGAAAGCCTTATAACAGTTTGCCTTGAAAGCAAGCAGCACATGAAAATTCATTAATTTGAAAAATCTTCTGTTTTTTCATTGACTGACTACGTTAATTCTTTATTATTTTTCGCATCATAAATGATCCGGGATGGCCTAACCGGTCATGCCAAACTTTGAAAGTTTTAGTAGTCTTTAGACTTTCAACATCATAAGCTTCAACCATTTTAATTATTGTGTAATACAATTCAGAGGACATTGTAGGTAATCTTTCTAATATGCATTTGTTACCCGACATAATTAATGTAATGTATAAGTATTCTTCATCTTTTTCGTTCATAGTCTCGACATGATATCTATTTCAGCGAATATCTTTAAAACTCAATAAATTTCGGCGAGACTTAGATGAGAATAAAGCATCATCAATTGTGATGTTTGTCCCTCGTGGTAGTACAATTTGTGGTCTTCCGGAGCTTTCAATTAATTTTACACTACCAGATATTGTTAACATACGCTTTCCCTATAGATAGGAAAATATTTTTTTTTTATTGTTGAGTATGCTGTGTGTTATTGTACTATCTGCGAGACATGCATCTTCCTCATTTGATTTGGATAAATTCATAGTTATCTTCAATAAATAAGTATAAATAAGAAATAATTAACAAAATCAAAATTATAATAAAGTAACGATTACAAAATAAATAAAACATAATAGTAAGAACTAAATAAAATTTAAAAACTTAGATATTTTTACCATTATTTATAGGATCGGGGTGTACAAGGAAACCAACAACATCTAAATGTGTCACATCAAAATTTTCATGGAGAAAATCATCTTGACCAAGATTTATCTCAACATTCGGCATTGACTTTTGAACAAAGTTTGTCTCCGCATTCTTCCATTTAGCTTTTGAAGCTTGATAAAGTTCTACAAGGCGCTTTGGCGTACGACAGGTACACGGGCACAATGATTGTTCATCCCACATCGATGACAAACATTTTCTACATTCTTGTTGCCCTGGGATTCTTTGTTGTGACCTTGCAGACTTTCATTTTTCTCCCACTTCTTGTTGTTATTTGTATTATTGGGATTATTGCGGTGCGGGTAAGGATGATTTCCTTGATTTCCACGACGACGACCATGGTGGTTATATGCATTCACATTCACTTCCGGGAATAGAGCAAAGCCACTGGGGCGTGATTGATGATTTTTCATCAGCAACTCGTTATTTTGTTCAACCACAAGAAGACACGAAATCAATTCGTAGTACTTCTTAAAACCTTTTTCACGGTATTGCTGGTGCATGAGCATATTAGTGGCATGAAAAGTAGAGAATATTTTCTCTAACATGTCCTCATCGGTAATCTTTTCACCACGTAACTTCAGTTGAGAACTGATTTGAATATGACATAATTGTATTCGCTTACAGATTTAAAATCTTGTAATCATAAATGCAACTAACCACAACGAGCTTTTGAAAGTATCACCGTTTTTTGTGATCATACCTCTCTTTTAGATTTTTTCAAAGATCTGTAGGATTATTTATAGTGAGGTATTCTGCTTGAGCCCCTCATAAATATGGTGGCAAATAAATATCATGGCTTTTGCCTTATTTTGTTGAGATGCTTTATTTGCATCTTTTATGGTTTCTCCGAGACCAATAGTATCTAGATGGATTTTCATATCAAGAATTCGTGACAAGTAATTTTTTTCGGAGAAGTCAAGAGCAACAACTCAAGTTTGGAAAGATTAGACATTATAACACTAATTAGATAATGTTTTTCGGAGTTGTCAAGAGCAGAAAAGTAGAGTCATGCTGATAATGTGTTGTGAAATCGATGATAACAATATGATGAATACAAAGTATATTAAATATCCGGGAGATTAATTTTCTTCTCCAAAGAATAATTCTACAATTTTCTCTCAATTTTGGTATGTATTTCATTCCATGGAAGAACCTATTTATAGAATTTGGCTAGGGACATTCGCCACCTCTCTCTTGCCATTTGTTGCCTTACCAAAATTATTTGTCATTTTGCATGCATATTCTCTAATATTTGTGTTATCCTTTTTTGCATGCTTGACATTTTGTCCATTGAATGGGGTAGGTCTTAGAGAGTTGGTTGAGAGAGTTCAATGAGGCAATTCCCTCAATGTAATGAACGAAATCAAAACGTATTTTTTTTTGTAATTAAATTAATTTAATAAAAAAACAAATTGTCTTGCACGGTACACCAAAGTTAGGTCATTTTTCACTGTTCACAGTATGCTAACAGGGGGAGACTATGGTATAACCCAATTAATCACACCCCAACAATGTCCCAAACACCAAAAATTCCACTTTTTTCATCACCAATAAAAACAAGACACCCAAATGGGACACATCTCAAAATAGGATGACACATGGCACCCATCCTAACCCCCAATATGCATACAAAAGGGAAGAAGACAAGTGTCCCCATTTTTATCATATAAAATGGGATCAATCACGTAGGAATGGGGGAGGAGGCAAGGAAGAAGAAGAAGGGAAAAATTGGGGAAGAAAATAGGAAAATGGAGAGAAAAAAAAGATGCAATATTTGTATAATAAATAGATTTTTTTCCATACTAAAATGAAGAATTTTCGGCATCCTTGGCATTAATATATTTTCGTCCAGCTATATTATTTTATTATTTAAATATGTACGACAAAATTCGACCACATCATTTAGCGTCGTCTGTGGAAAACTGTACAAAAAGCTGTTACAAAACAATGGAGTAAGACAACAACAGTTCCCTACCTATCACCTATCAGCAATGATCAAACCCCAAAAATATTCCAACACATACTCAGGGGACAACTCCAGCATCCGATCCCTCAGGTCAGCAATGTACTACCGACACAAATCTAACTAATTTAGTGTATGATCTCAAGTATGAGTTCTAGAGTCAGATCATGAAATTGACCTACCAATTCGGTAACTGCGGTCCCCGACCTTTGCTACATGAAGCCTTGGCTCAACAGATGCCCATCACCCTAAGTAAAATATTTTGTAAAAACAAGTCCACATTTTGAGTACTCCAGGTGAAGCAGGTTCAAGAAATACCATACCTTTAGATTTGGAGAGAAAAATTCTCCGCCTACAAATTGAAAAGGATATGGGGGAAGAAAATAACTTCTTCACGAAAAAAGGGAATTCCTCTCCACTACTCTCTATTCGAACTTAAATTTATACTATATATTTTTGGCACGGAAATGGCGTTCCCAAGGTAAACACAAAAAGAACGTTCACAGAACGCAAAAAGGACCTTCACTGAACACAAAAACACGCTCACTGAGTGTAAAAGGATATTCACAGAACTCAAAAAAGGACAATCACTGAGCGTAACACACACCAAAAAAATAGACGCTCATGAAACGCCATGAAAAAGACGTTCTCTGAATGCAATCGGCCAATCTTCTTGCCTTCTAAAGTTGAGATCATGAGAAATAGGAAGTCGATAAAAGGAGAGCCAAAATCATAAATTCACTTATCTGTTAGTTAGTGACCTAGAGCATTGTGCTCTTGTTAGTTTCATGTATACTAAATGATGAAAATTATTTTATTTTTTGAGTTATATATATATATATAGGAAGGATCCGTTGACATTATTTGTGACAAGATTCGTGACACAATTTCCGTAAAAGTTTATGTTTAGGGTCCGTAGGATTTAGGGTTTATATTTTTAGATATTTAGGTCTTAAGATTTATATTTTTGGATTTAGGGCTTAGGATTTAGGTTTTTTTTAGGGTTTATGGGTTTAGGGTTTTTAAGTTTTAGGATTTAAGGTTATAAACCCTAAAAAACCCTAAACCCTAAATCAAAAAATATAAATCCTAAGACCTAAATATCTAAAAATATAAATCCTAAACTCCAAACCATAAATCCTAAACTCCAAATCCTAAACTCCAAACTCCAAACCCTAAATTTGAAGATGTTATATTGCTCAACAGAAATAATTGCATTGGATGTGATTATTTCTTTATGTATTTATTTATATAAATGCTTTATTCGTGCTATTGACTGTTAATGTGAATTAACTTGTTTTCAAAGCGCGAATTGTAAGGGTAAAAAAAAGGACGTAATGCACTTCCTATTCTATCATCTTCAAACTACTTGAATAGGGTTGACGTGATCCTACTCAGTAGGCATCTCCTTGTATCTTGTAGGAGTTGAGGTCATGCGTGGCATATATGATAGGTTTGTCTAATAAGGCTACCAGAGCGTGTTCGAGCCCTAGTGCAAGGTGTTAATAATACACGAGGTATCGTTAACAAACCGAGAGTCATATGCAGGGCATGTGATTAATCGAAGGTGGTTTACCTAAATAAATTCATTCCAAGTTTTCATACCGACGCTAGCTTGGCCTGTTAAAATGTGGATCTCGGGCCTACTGCAAACATGAACACAATCATGTATGTAGTAGGGTTTGGTACTATTTTGAACCGAACACACAACATGAACTGAATTAAATCTTTGGATTTTGTCTGATGTTTTGTAAATGATGACTAACAAGATTCCGAACACATATCCCCTCGCATCTGTAATGGAACAAAACAAAAACGGTTCCAATTTCACTGATTGGTACCATAACCTGAAAATCGTTCTGAAACATCCAAAGAAGGACCATGTCCTGGATGTATCTATTCCTTTACTTCCACCTATTATAGCTTCTCGTGCTGAGATGGAACAGTACGAGAA
Source organism: Pinguicula moranensis (assembly GCA_028565015.1). Classification (NCBI taxonomy): domain Eukaryota; kingdom Viridiplantae; phylum Streptophyta; class Magnoliopsida; order Lamiales; family Lentibulariaceae; genus Pinguicula; species Pinguicula moranensis. Next base: position 3,371 of record JAOWBN010219987.1, on the reverse strand, counting down.
GAAAGTCGATGAAGCTAATGAGGTTAGCTGCCTCATGCTCATATCCATGATTCCCGATCTTTAAAAACATTTTGAGGATCGAAAAGCATACGATATGATTCGCAGGCTCAAGAATATGTTTCAAGAGCAGGCGCGATGTGAAAAATATCGTGTGGCTAAAGAACTATTTGAATGTCACTTGGCTGAAGGAGCCTCGGTCAGTACGCACGTTCAGAGAATCATGGGTTTAATAGAATAACTTGGGAAGTTGGGTTCTACCATCGACAAAGAACTCTGCACCGATATGATATTACATTCTCTGCCACTGAGTGTTTCAATGTTTATAATGAATTATAACATTGTGGGAATTGTGAAGCCGTTGAATGAGTTGCATTCGATGCTGTTGACGGCTGAGATTTCCATCAGGCGGGCACCTAATGTATTATCAGTGTCAGGGTATAGCAGGGTGGGTAAGAAAAAGAAAGGGATAGAGTCAAGGGCCAGAAAAAGTAAAAGGTAAGGGCAAGGCTCCGGCTGAGAGCAAGCCCAAGCCTAAAAGGGTTTTTATTACCTACTACGGACACTGTATGTTTCTTTTGCAATGGAAAATGTCACTTTAAACGGTCATGTCCGAAGTTTCTAGAAGAACAGAAGGCGTTGGGAACGTCATCTACTTCAGGTATTCACATTGTTGAAAATAAATTTTGCTGCTTCATCTTCTACCTCTTGGGTCGTGGACTTAGGGGCAGCTGCTCATATTTGTTCAAATATGCAGGCATTAAGAAGACATAGAAAGCTTGCGAAAGGCCAGATGCAATTTAAGTTCGGTGATGGCATTTTTGTTTCAGCCGTTGTAGTAGGGGACTTAGAATTGATGTTGCCTTGTGGTCATAAGATGGAACTTTTGAATGTATATTACGTTTCGTGTGCTAGCCGAAATATTATGTCTGTATCTTAACTTACTTCTTTGGGATATAAGTTTGTCATGGAGGACAGATTTTGTACCATTTTTTGAAATAATTTATGTTATGCTAGTATTTCATTATTCAATGGTCTTTACGTGATTGAATAAGGAACGCCAACATATAATGTGAATACTAAATGACTCAAATCAAACGATGATAACTCAACCCTCTTATGACATTGTCGCTTAGGTCATAATAACGAGAATTGCATAAAGAAGCTCCAAACGATTGGATTTCTGAATTCTTTTGACTGGGAGTCAATTTATAGGTGTGAAATTTGTTTACTTGGGAAGATGACCAAGGAACTTTTTAACAAGGTCGTCGAGAGTTACTGAACTGTTAGCATAAGTGCATACATACGCGTGTGGTCCTCTGAGCACAAGTGCATGAGGTGGGTATTTGTACTTCATTACATTTACTAATGATTTCAGTAGATATGGCTATGTGTATCTGATGATGCACAAGGCAGAATACTTGGAGAAATTCAAGGAGTTCCAGAATTAAGTCGAAAATCAACTTAGGAAGAAGATTAAGGCATTACGATCGGATCGCGGTGGCGAGTACCTAAGTTTTGAGTTCAGAGATAATCTTAAAAATTGTGGAATAGTTCCCCAACTGACTACACCTGAAACACCACATCAAAATGGTGTGTCCGAACGCAGATATCGTACTTTAATGGATATGGTACGGTCGATGATGAGTCGTGCTGAATTATCTTTATCCTTTTGGGGATACGCCCTTGAAATGGCTATGTTCACCTTAAATAGAGTTCCTACCAAATCAGTGGACAATACTCTGTATGAGATATGGAAGGGAAGGCTTCCTAACTTGTCTTATCTCAAGATTTGGGGCTGTGAAGCGTATGTTAGGCGATTTATGCCAGACAAACATGGTCCCAAGTCAGAACACTGCTTCTTGGTAGGATACTCGAGGAAACCAAGGGTTATTACTTCTATCAGCGGCTGGATAACAAAGTGTTTGTTGCCCGACATGGTGTATTCTTGGAAGAGGAATTCCTCTACAAGGAAAGTAGGGAGAGCAAGATCATTCTTGAAGAAATTCGAGATGATCCACTACCAGTAATTTCAGATCACACCAAAGTAGAGTGAGTGCCAAGCAAGGCTTTAGAACCAGCTGCACCACCTGTTAGAAGGTCAGGGAGAGTAGTCCGAGAACCTGAGAGGTACTTAGGACTACATGAGATATTATTTTCAGGTGATGTCGATCCTATGACTTATACTGAAGCATTGTTACGAGAAGATTCCGAGGAATGGCTTAAGGCCATGAAATCTGAATCGCAATCCATGGAAGATGATGCAAATCAAATACACCTGTTTATTCCCCAAGATTTTACACTCGTTGATAATTATAAATAACTCATTTTAGTTATTTTATTGAAAAAAATGGTATGAATCTTACTTTGGTTGTTTTATGTATTTTTAAAAAGGGATTTTGGGCCTAACATTTTAATTGGACAAGCCGATTTCTATCAATCAAAGTCCAAAGCCCAAATCCCAAAACGCAAAAGAGATAATAAAAGCTCTAATTTTGTTGTCTATAAAAAGGTGGTGACAAGAAGAAAAAAGGGTACACGGCTGCATGAGAGAAAAAGGGTAGAAAAAAGTCACGCAGCAGCATAAGGAAAAAAAAGAGAGGAGGGCAACCGCTGAAGAAGAAAAACAACGAGAGAAAAAAAATATCGAAGTAGAAGAAGAGAGAGTTCACGAAAAAGAAGAAAAAGAGGGGCTGGAAAAAACAATTGAAGAGGGAGTTCATGCAGCCAGAAAGAAGAAAAGGAAGAAAACAAGAAAAAAAAAAAGAGGAGAGGAGAAGTTGTCGTGAAGTTGGGTGGAGAAAAGAAGGAGAATAAAAAAAAGAAAAAAGAAAGGATTAAAAAAAAGAGAAAGAATTGAGGAGGTGAAATTGACTCGCAGAATAGAGAAGAAACTGGGCGGCGGAAAAAAGTGAAGAAGAAATTAAGCAGGAAAGAAAAGTAGGAGAAGAAAAAAATCAAGAGAAAAACAAGAAGAACAAGAGAAGAAGGGTTCACGTGAAGACAAAAACGCAGGATCACAAAACTGAAGAAGAAAATTGGCCGTTTGATTTGGAACAATTTTCACCACTAAATTGTTGTGGATTAAAGTTTGATTGGATTACTTCTTTAGGGAAGTTTTCTGAATTCTTAAGTTTTAATTATGCTTTCATTGTTTAAATTAATGTGGTGTTGTTCTAAATTAAATATGCAGCTAATTTATTGTTATACTCCTAAGTTGATGTATGGGTGACTGATTTTATGTGATGAATGTGAGTTTTATGTTTTGGTTATTTATGATTAGTCTCTTTGACAAGCTAAACTAGTAAATGCATGTGATTTATTTTGGCCAAATAAATTACATGAAAATACACAATATTGGTTAACTCTTTATT
>JAOWBN010219976.1:0-13280 GCA_028565015.1 Pinguicula moranensis | reverse complement strand
ACGCGGGCTGACCCGGCACGACACTTTTTAGTGCCTTGCTAGGCACGAACGTTTAAAAAATGTGCATTTTTTTGGCACGCACACGTTTTATAAACGTGTGCGTGCCGAGCTGGATTTTCTAGCCCCCTGGCACGCATATTTTCCTGTCTCTACCTCAGCATATCAATTACAAACCCTACAACTATCCATGTGTCTGCATAGTTTGCGTTCAATATATCAAGGTTGGGTTCACCAAGAGAACTAAATTGGATTCAACAATCAAATGTTGCTCATTAGTGCACAATATGATTACTAGTAGAGCAACAATGACTGCCACGAGCCACTAAGGACCATGTCCCTACCATTTTCATAGGCTTGAGCTATTAGACTCACGGACAAGCCTTGCACCTTATAGATGTCGACCCACAAACTCATCAGTAAATGCACCAAAAGCAAAACCATGTGAGACTAGGCCCTGAGTCGGGAAAACATGTGCGCACATATCAAATCCAGAGAGATCAATCATATATATCAAACACATCAAGATATAAATGAGTAAACAATATTCCCACTTATATTTGAATTACAAAACAACAAGCCTCATATTGTTTAGATGTTCAATAAATATAGAAATACTTAAATACTTGGTAAATAAATATGCTAGATTTGAGGCATAAGAAATTTTCTCAATATTCACTTCTTCCTTTTTAATCATATCACGAATGTACTGAAATCTTCATTCAATATGCTTATCTTCGGTATGACACTTTGAATTTTTAGATATGGCTGTGTTATCATACAAAATTCGAATAGGATGATCCACACATGGAACTATAAGCAACTCATTCATAAATTTTCTCAAGAACACTGTTTCTTTCCCTGCATAATTCATAGCCACACACTCAACTTCCATGGTAGATTGAACAACAATTTCTTGTAACATAAAGATAATTTGAATCAGAATAACCATAAATATCCAAGGAGTTTGCTTGATAAAAAATTGCATGTGACTTAGTGCGCTTAAGATATTTCATATATTGGATTTAACTAAAATTGACTAAGTAAATTAATGCATAAGCAAGATCTGATCTAGTACAAGTCATAATATACATCAAACTACCCATAATCAAAGCATACAAATATCTTTCAAAATCAAGAGTACGTGAATAAGATTTTGGGCATTGCCCATTGCTCAATTTGATAAAAGAGTTATATGGAATCTTTCTTTCTGCACACATTGCCATGTTAAACTTCTCAAGCATAGAAGTGATATAACTCTCCTGTAACAATGAAATCTTCTATGCAACTCTGTTACGAACGATTTTAATCCCGATAATAAAATACGTTTCTCCCAAATCTTTCATTTCAAATATAGACAATAACCAATTCTTTGTCTCAACCAAAAGGCAATAGTTGTTTTTAGCCAAAAGAATATCATCAACATGTAATGTTAAGAACATAATATATTTTTCCATTTTCTTAACATAGATACAAGGTTTTTCTAAATTCTGAATGAAACAAAAAACACATACCTTTTTATGATACTTAATGTTTCATTGTCGAGATGATTGCTTCAATCCATAGAGCGATCTGTTAAGCTTACAAACTTTATCTTCACTTCCTTGAACAAGAAAGCCCTTTGGTTGCTCCATATAAATGTCCTCTTCAAGCTTACCATTAAGAAAAGTCGTCTTCACAACCATTTGGTACAACTCAAATCAAAGTATGTAACCAAAGCAAGTATGACTCTTATTGATTGAATGCGTGCAACAGGAGAGAATGTTCCAGGTTAATCAATTCCATGTTTTTGAGTTTATCTTTTTGCAACAAAGTGAACTTTATACTTATCGACAATGCCCTCAGAGTTTTTTTTCCTCTTAAATACTCATGTGCAACTAATTACTTGAGTGTCTTGAGGAAGATCAACTAAGGTTCAAAATTATTTTTATGAAGAGATTGAATCTCCTCATGCATAGCTTCTAGCCACAACTCTTTATCAACATCTGTTATAGTCCCTGAAAAAGTATTTGAATCATGCATATCTTTATTTAATCTGATGATTTCACAGACCTCACCAACGTAAATGCGATATTCTAAATCAATAGGACAATTAGTAGCTCTTGAGCTCTTTCGAGTTACTTAAGGATAAACATTTCTTTTCCTAGAGATGGTATGCGACGTAATAGTTGACTCTAAAGAGGGTGACAAATCATCAGTAATTTGATTATCATCAATTTCTTCAAGCGAATTCTTTTCTCCTTCCAAATTCTCAGAGTCAAATTTACCTTTTAAGACTTGACATTCCGACTTTCTACTACAACTTTAGCAGCTAGGTCGTATAGTTTGTAATGCTTAGACCAATCACGATATTCAATGAGAAAACATATTCTAACTTTGGAACTTAGCCTGTCTCTTGAAGGATCGAGGATCAATACATGTACTATGTAACCCCAAACTTGAAGGTGATTTAAACTGGACTTTCTTCCAAACCGAACTTCATAAGGTGTACTTTCAATTGATTTTGTAGGAACTCTATTCATTATATAAGTAACAACCAACAATGCATCACCCTAAAACAAGTGGGAAGATTAGCATGAGCCAACATGGATTTTACCATTTCTAACAGTGTACGATTTCTTCTCTCTGCTACACTATTTTTCTCAGGAGTATAAACCATTGTTTTCATGCGAATAATAGCATGTTCTTCAAAAAACTTATCAAACAGGATCGAACAATACTCACCACCATTATTCGTATGCAATGATTTAATTTGTCCTCCCGTTCTATTATCTACTTTAAGTTTGAATTTCTTGAAAAACTCCAGGCATCAGATTACTTATGCATTATATATCCATCTTGAAAAACCATCAATAAATGTGATAAAATACTCACATTCATGCTGAATGGTCCACATATATCAGAGCGAATTACTTCTAGTTTGCCAAAGCTTCTAAGACCCTTTGAAAGTGACAATTTGTGCATCTTTCCCGAAATGCAATTTTTACATGGAGCATACTATTCAAATTTTAAACTACTCAACACACCATCACGAACAAGTTTCTGAATGCGTGAATAATTGATATGAGATAATCGAAGATGCCACAAATAAGATAAATTATGGGCATAAGATCTATCAACCTAATTGAAAACTTCATCAACATTAAGCTTCAAAGCTTACATATCCGTGTTTCTAAAATCATATAAAATAACAACATCATCAATGAACATAATAAAACAACCATCCTTACGCTAAAATGTATAGCCAAGTTTCTCTAAAGTAGACATTGACAATAGACTTCTCCTCAAATCAAAAATAAATAAACAATTAACTAAAACAAAATGTTGTCCATATTCTAACTTCAATTCATAGTCTCCTACTCCATCAACTGATACCTTATCATCATTGTCCATTCATACATAGCTTTCACCAGGTTCAATTCTTCTTAAAGTTTTGAACCTTGCATATGGTTAGAAACATGATTAGTGCTCCATAATCAACCCACCAACTACTAGTTTTGATAAATGCATGATTCAAACTAAATAACACCTGCTGCATTATTACTATGCTTTTTTTTTAATCTTCTCAATGTCTGGTTATTGTTCACATTACCATTTGATGTTGTCTTGCTCCAATCAACTCTGCAGTCCTTGACAAAATGTCCCAACTGGTGACATCTATAACATTCCTTCCTGTATGCAACATGTATATAAGAATGACCATTTCCACCATTCTGAGAAGAATTTTGCGACTATTGTGGTTGAAATGCTCGTTTGTTGCTATTTGCATGCTTCTTAAACTTTCCATTCTTGGGTTTCAAGGACTTGGAGTAAGGCTGGGACTGAACCATTTGCACAGTTTCTACTTTCTCACTTTTACCATTTCTCTTTTATCAACCTCAACATCTACACGATTAATAAGATCCTCTACAATATATTTGCAGTTAGTAACAAAATTTACTTCCCTTATATACATGTAGGCATTAGGCAATGAGTCAATAATAATGCTAGTTTTTGTAGGTTCAACAATGGTAGTTCCAAAAGATTGTAGTTCATTAGCTAATGAGACCATCTTATTAACATGGGCTTTGACATCCTCGTTATCTCCGCATTTAGTCTTGATAAATGACTTCTACAAACTATCCACATGAGTTTGAGAAGTTTGGCCATATTTCTTTTCAAAACTGTCTAGAATATCCTTACCATTCCCAACTTTAGTGTAGGTTCTTTGGAGTGATGCACTTAAACTTAAAAAGATATGGCATCTTGCCATTAAGTTAGCATCAAGCCAATTATCAAAGGACTTGTGGAATGCAGCATCAGTCGTAGTCGTCGCAAGTTTAGCAGGAGGAACATCAATGAGTAATATACCCTTATAACCAAGATAGTCTAGTGGAAGATCCACCCTCTCCTTCAAATCAAGATAATTAGTGCTATCCAAAGGAGAAAATCTCAACAAATCAATACAACCTGAAGCGGTACTAACAGAGGGCAATGTAACATATGACCAAGAAAATAATCCATGAATTCTATCACATGAACTCATATATTTACCTTACGAGGATTTACAGAATAATAAATAACATACATTATAACAAACAAGTTCATTGATCAGGATTACCCGGTGGGGATTTAAGGAACAATAAACAAATACTGGGCATAACACATAAATTTATTACTCTAGATTATTCGATGGGTATTCACAGAATAATAAAAAAAATGCATAATAAATCCCATATAATCAACCAAAGTGATAATAACTTTGATACTCGAAGGGGATTAAAAATTATTTCACTAATGCAAGTTCATATAATCAACATGTTCCCACTAACAATAAGAAGATAATACGATATCTCCAAATAAGATGCCTTTTTCTTAAAGAAAAGGGAAATTTTATTGAAAGACATAGTTATGGTGAATGTTAAACCAGTTAGATGGCTTGTCTAAAATTGCTTTACTAGGCCCTGGAAGTCCCGATAACTTTACTTCATCCCGATGTATGATAAATTCCAACATTCTAGCCTGAGCTTGCCTTTGATTTTCTTACTTAGCTGAGCGAGTAGGAAGATCCTCTAATATATCCCAGCTGAACCTTGTTTAGTTAAGTCGGCTATGCTATTGGCTTTACGCAACTGAGATACTCCATCCCAATAATCCAGCAGGTTCCATAAGTTGCGCATATTATGTCTAAACCAGTGAACCAACAACATGGAATTCGTTTAAATTATAATATTATTCCATCTCTGATATTTACACAAATTGATTCATAAGTTGCACATATTCTGTCTAAACCAGTGAACCACTGCACGAAGTTTCGCATTGTTATTGGTTCATTTCCCAAAGTGTTGAGAGAAAGCTGCCAAGAAGGACCCATGTTCATCTCGCATGATTCCGCAACTTCCCGATAGCCTTGGGTTCCCTGGACAACTTCCATCTAATTGGGCTTCTTCCATCCTAGAGGGAGGAGACAACAATTGAAAATGATGAATCAAATTCTAGTTTATTTCATTCCGCCACTTCCCGATAGCCTCGGGCTCCCTTGATAGCTTCCATCGCATATATAAAGTATATTCTCCACATATAGCATATTGGTCCCTAAACTAATCATAAATACCAACACTCCCACTGAAAATGGGCGAAAGATATCGACTAAGCCATTTTGTTACATAGTTTAACTACGTTTGCTGAACTAAGGACCTTAGTATGACTATCAGCAATTTGCTCTTTGGTGGCCACATGTCCTAGCTCCAGTAGTCCACTGTTCAACTTTTCTTTGATGAAAAACCTATCAATCTCCAAATGTTTGGTTCTATCATGTCTCACGGGGGTTGTTGGTAATACTGATTGTTATTGTCACACCATAAATTCATCTTGGCCTCCTTGTCCATCTTGAGCTCCACAAGCATGGATCTCAACTAGATCATCTTCGCAACACTTAGGGCCATGATTCTGTACACTACTTCAGCTGTAGAATGAGCCACTACTGGTTGTTTTCTTACTCATTCAGGAGACTAGATTGCCTCATACGAACATGTATTATCCAAATGTGAACTTCCTGTTATCAGCACAACTAGCCCAATCTGAATCACAGTAGCCCTCAATGATCAGATGCCCATTTTTTTTGAAAGATTAAACCTTTCCTGGTGCACTTTTCAGATACCTCAATATCTGTTACACTACATCCAGGTGACTCTTCCTAGGATCATGCATGTATTTTCTCACCACACTCACAACAAATGATATATCTGATCGAGTATGGTTCAATATATCAACCTACCCACCAATATCTGGTATCTCTCTCTGTCAACTAGCTCACTAACATTTGCACTAAGTTTTGACCCCTGATCAATCGGCACACAGCAGGCTTGCAATCCAGCATACTTGTCTTATGGAGCAAGTCTAGAACATACTTCCATTGGGACAAAACAATACTCTATGACCCACAAGCAACTTTAATCCATAGGAAGTATTTCAGATGTCCCAACTCTTTCACCTCAAACTCCCTTCCCAGTCTCATCTTCAGCTTTACAATCTCATCCTCATTATCACTAATGATGATAATGCCATCCATATACACAGCAAGCATCGTGACATGACCTCCACCCCGTCTGAAGAACACAGTATGATCGACATTGGCTTGTTGGTACCCCATGCTAACCATAGCCTTCTTGAATCTCTCAAACCAAGCTCGAGGAGATTGTTTCAAACCATACAACGATTTATTGAGCCTGGAAACCTTACCAGTTGTCTGATTGGTGCCAAAGCCTGATGGAATCTCCATGTACACTTCCTCCAACAAGTCACCATGAAGCAATGCATTCTTTACATCAAGCTGGTGTAACTTCTACCACTCATTTGCTGCTATAGAGACCCGGTTGACTGTGCTAATCTTAGCCACTGGTGCAAAGGTCTCATCATAATCAATGTCATACACCTGACTGTATCCCATTGCCACCAACTGTGCCTTATAGCATTCAACTCTGCCCTCATGCTTCTGCTTCACAGTAAAAATCCACTTGCATCCAACTACCTTCTTGCCAGGTAGTAGTGACATGAGCTGCCATGTTCTGTTCTTTGCAAGAGCCTCAATCTCCACTATCATGGCAGCTCTCTACCTCGGATCTCCTTTAGCAACCCGCCAATACTTAGGGATTGAGATAATATCCAAAGATGCAATAAATGCTCTATGTTTGGGGGATATGTGTGAGTAAGAAACAAAATGAATAATATCATGGGAAAATCCATATCGGTCAGGTGGGACTCCTGCATTACTGCAAGTAGTTTGCCTAACCGACTGAGGGTTGTGAGGAATTATATAAAGGAAAGGAATAATATCACCTAAACAGACTGATGGGCCTATGGTGGGTGCTGAAGATGAGGGTGCCCCCGAATTCAAAGCAGGCAAGGACACTAGGTGTAGGACGGGCACAAGCAATTCAGAAAACTCTATGATCTCCTCTCTCATCTACCACCGGGCATGGGGGTGATGCCTTGTGTACACTAATTGTGACTTCCCCCTGAGCAAGAATCTCCCTTTCATGATCCAACTCCTCATCAGTCCACACCTCCACCACAGTCTCCACAGTCTGTGGCCAACTAAAAGAACTAGGACAAGAAATGTCCTCAACCCTCACTATTTTTCGCTTACCTCCATCACTACTACTACTCTTACCCTCTTGCCGTATACCTCCCGGAGAGTTCTTAAAGGGTGAGGATGCCCTATGTAAGAAGTACGACTCATGATGTGGGACAAGGCCCCTGTACATCAGAATGTATCAACTCAAAGACATGATAATTCCTACTACCAGAGCTTACATAAGAGCTTTTGGTGTGCTTGCCCAACTTGCACACATCACAAAATAGTTTTTCCTTATTAACTCGCTCAAATAAACTGGAATACAATTGTCTCAAAAGGGAGAAAAAAGGATGACTTAAACATGGAGTAACACTAAGTCCTCCACATATCTCTTGTCTTCTCCAGAGCTTTCCACTAAAGATGAGAGGCTAGGGTCCATTCTCTTTTGATCCATGTACCATAAGCCGCAATGCCATGTTCCAGTCCCTAGTATCTTGTCCATCCTCTTCTCCCGGAAGATCACCTTGGGAATATCAAACAAAATAGTACAATTTAGTTGGTGAACAATGACATTTATAGAAAGAAGATGATGTGAATTTTTGTAAGCGGAATATAAACGTGGAGTTAAGAACTTATTCTTGCAACAATGAAACACACAAGTGTACCAAAGATGATAACTGATCGAAACAAAATAGATAAAATTCAGAATAAAATTGATGAAAAGAATGAAGATGGAAGAAACGTGTTACTCCGTAGAACCAATTAAACATTGAACATCAACCCATAGCCAACTATTACACTAGAAACGAATGTAAATCTGAGGCTTAATCGAACGTGTACCCAAGGATTTACTCAATGATCAATACCAAAATCATAAAGTAAACCTTATGAATCATAAGATGCATGCTATCTATTTCTATTCAGAATAGGGATTGAAGAACAAAGAAATTTCTCTCAAGTTCGTAACATAAAATCATTCATAAAAATCGGGTATAAGACCACTACATGCTTTTATATAGGCCAAAAAGTGCCTATGGATACAACTCTAATTCCTAGATTTGAGATTATCCAAAATAAACTAAACTCTATCTAAACTAGATTTGAGAATATCCAAAACAAACTAAACTCTATCTTGCCTAGATTTTCAAAAATAAGAATAAATAATAAGTAGTACATCTTATTCAACCACTCAATTATTGGAGGCCACGACCCCCTTGATTCTATACGTGTTCTATCCGTTCCTTTCCTTGATGAGACTCCTTTAATTGGTAGAGTCGAACTAGCGCTGGATTCCTTTGACTGAGAGAGTCCAACTTAGGTAGGACTCTTTGGGATGACTCAGAATGGTAGAGTCCAATTTGGGTATGACTCCTCGGAATGACAGAGTCCAACTAGGGTAGGACTCATCGGGACGCCAGCGTCCAACTAGTGTAGGATTACTCAAGAAGACAAAGTTCAACTGGGATAGGACTACTTTGGACCATGCAAGAATCCAAGTGCGTTTCAAGCCTCGAACATTCACATCAAAAGATTTACTTGAAAGAAAGGAGCATGCAAGACTTTGGACAAAGTCAAAGTGTTGGTACAACGCAATATACCTTTACCCACCACTGGCTAATATTTACCATCGGTTGTCTTGATACTTAATGAGACTGCTAGGAGAGTATGGAAACTTAAATCCCTAGCAGCACCCGCACGTTTCCAGAAGCCTTAGAGTTAATGATCCATTCGGAGGAGCCAACAGTGGGAAAGGATGCCAGAGTTAGTGACTCATACTTACCTTTGGGTGCAGAGGCCAGAGCAACATTAGCTGAAAAGTCACATGAGGTGGGTGTAATGGCTCCCACCCCTGCAACATTCAGCTTCCTCTGGAGTACATCGAAGAATGCTCAATCCTTCTTAATAGACCTAGTACTCTCCATAGACTTATGCTCCTCCTCATCCACCATCAAGTTTGTGTGATAGCCTCCTCGTCCACTATCTTTAGCGCCTTCACAACCACGACCCCTACCTTCAAATTGGCCTCTTCCTCCAAATTTTTTCTCTCGGGATAACTTAGGACAGGATTGCATCAAATGATCTATCTCCCCGCACTGGAAGCAGCTGCTAGTCTCTCCATCAACACTAGTCATCCAAGAGCTCGCATTAGCCAAAGCGTTTGCCCCTGGAACTACACTAGACTTAGAGTGTAGCTTCATCTGACTCTATTCCTATACATCACAATAATGGCATTATTTAGTGATGGGATAGTAGACTAAGACAGTAGGATCAATCTTCTTAGACCAAAGATTGGGTTCAGATTCTTTAAGAACTTCATTGGTAAGTAGTGATACATCTTTGCCCACAGCCGCCTCGAACAGACAGAATACTCCCGGACGGACATCTCCACTTGTATCACAGTATCAATCTCAAGCTGAATTCGGAATATTCTCATCTAATTTTCAGTCCCAGAGAGGGTCTTCTTCAGTCTTTCCCAAATCTCACTCACCAATTCAAGACCATCCACATAAGAAGCAATCGAGGGAGTCATGTAATTGAGCCATCAGATGTTTATTTGAGCATGTGTGGCCTTCCAATTATCGGTCTAAGTCCTGTCACTTCCTTTCTCATCTTCCATTAGAAATTCCCTTCAATACGACGTGACCAGCTAAGGTATGTGTCCTGTTCGTTGAGCTTCAGATCTATGGGTGAAAGATAAAGCAACATGTGTCTAAGTAACAACAACAATAGTGGCTGTGGTCGAGGGACTCATCCCTTGCATGATCCCATGTATGAGATTCAGTACCTCGGGATCAAACTTCGCTAGGGCCTCCAATATTTTCCAGCCATATCCTCCTCCTTTCTTTCCATCTCTCACACACAACCACTCCACAACTCAACAATCTGCAATCCACGTTCACCTTCGACACATCAACACTCAACAATCCACCATTCACATCCAATACCACTGCCTAATTGTATACCAAAATTTAGGCGAACATCAACACTCGAACACAATAACTAGAACTTCAACACAATAATCAATCCTCAACCACCACCTTTTAATTAACAATACATATAAATCTTTCATCAATATTCCACCAACCAAATACTCCAATGCCGACTTGCTCTCGCAAACCTCACGGGTTTACCTTCACCCACTTCACAGGTTCACTTTACTGATACACACTTCACAGGTTCATGTTAGGTTCACCGAATTCCTCCACATACTTCACTCTCACAACACCAACACACACAACTCCACGACAAAACACAAATCAGACCACAAAACTCCAACAGAAACAAAATCACAACGACCTCAGGTACCAAACTCAAGTCACGAAGTTTCAGGTTCCACTATTGAAAAAACCTGGCCAACGTACAACAACCAAGGGGTCACATGCCTTGGGGTACTGATGTAGGGGTGATTTGATAAACCTTTAGTCACTGGCTCCGGTGAGTGTAGGATGACAAGTTATTTTTGGCGGGTGGACGGGCAACGGGAAGTAAGGTTGCAGGAGTTAGAGTTTTAGAAATGTTTTTGCTCTGATACCAAATTGAAAGTGAGGAATCAAATTCTTTTTTATTTTATTAAAGCCCTTAGGCATATATAGGGTACATTCTCCACATATAGCATATTTATCCCTAAACTAATCATAAATACCAACAATAACCATGTGATAAGTCGAATCCTGTCTGTAGGTGGGCTTCTGATATGGATGTTCAATTGAGCTAGTATAAATTGTCCATCACCTACATATTCAAACATAAATCAGCATAATTGGAGATTTCTATAATGAAAAAATGAACCTATCTCCATGTCAGATTGGTGGATAGCCACGTACCGTCGTAATGAGTTTTGCATCTTCGCAGTCACAAGCAACATGTAATGATGGCAGAGGTTATGCCCACCAGGAAACATGCCAGGTTCACCTTTTTGGCATACAAAAACCAGAGGTGGATTCTACCTTTCCAAGTCTGCAGATTATGGCTGGGAATCCTGAAAAGCTGTCCTGCTCTATTCCATAGTTCTTTCGCTAGGGTACTGTTCACAAATATATGATCGCCGGATTCTTATTTCCTCGGGTTGTAGCAATAACACACTTAAGCCAAATGAATACCCCTACATTAGATATTTTCATCCAGTGGATGGTAATTCTTCCATACCCGCCAGGCACATAATGCAATCATTAGTGGTAGGGCCCAATTCCATATATGCTCTATACCCAACTGAGTAGGTTTTCTTGTCCGAATTACCTCCCAGGACGATCTCATGTTGAATTTCCCTTTGGTATATGGTATCCATATGGTAATGTCTTCCCCCCTTTTCGGCATGATTATCTAGGATTCTTTTTTCCTGAAATTTATCACAAAAGGACAGACCCACCGTATCCTGGCTATGTTCTAAATTCCACTTGTTTGATTGTTATAAATCCTGCACCTTCGACTCTATGTTTGTCACCTGTGAAATACGCGTCGCTAGAGGGCCAGAGCTAAGCCATTTATAAAACCAATAAGATGAATTGCCTTTCCGCAAAATAATCATGATGTTTTCCACCACTTCAGGTCACATGATCATTGCATATTTCCAAAACTGTGTGTCCACTCCTCTGGTTTCACTTATGAGTATATGCTTCTTTTTGTTGTACTTAGCTCGAAAAAACTTGCCCCATACGCTTTCCTCAGTGATCATCTGAAACATAGTTTCATGGTCATAGCCTTTTGTAGTTCCTTTATATCCCCAATGCCTAGGATCCCTTCTGCCACTGGCTTACATATCATTTTCCTCCAATGAAGGTTCTACTTTCCCTCTTACCTTCTCCATATGAAATTAGCCAATTGTTGTCTCAGCTCATCTAGGATGTACTGGGGGTCGCATAACTGGGTGTGCATAGGGATGCTGGAGAGGACGTGATTGACCAGCACTATCCTTCTAACTAGCGAGAGTAGTTTGCCCTTCTATACCACTATTTTGTTTGAGAGCTGAGTAGCGACTCCAGTATCACGCAATTGAGCCTTCTTGTAAATAGGCCCCCCTAGGTATCTAGTGGGGAATTGGTCTAATCTGAATCTTGTCCCTTTGTATCATGGTTGCACTTCTAGCATTACTAATCTTGTTCGACAGGAAGACTGTTGATTTTGCTGTGTTGATCTTTTGACCTGACTGTAAGATCTTCTAAATCTATACTACATGTCATGCTGTAAAATTTGTGCGGAAGCGTAAACATAGGTGTGTGCTAAGCATGCATAGCAAAAATTTCAGAGATCTTTTGGCCATGGATCTTTGCTAATTTACACAACTTGATGTTACAAGGGAGAACAAACTTTTATACCTCTTGTAGAATCACTAATCCGTGCAAGAAAGCTCCTTCCGTTGAGGTGTCCAAATGTCCACCCTCTAGAGTAGTCCACACCACCACTTCGCTTGAGGTTTATACACCCTAAGTGTATAACTTATTTGTGGATAAAGAAGTGCTAGCTCCAACCTTTAAGCCTTAGAAAAGAGAAGAAAACTTGTTCAAGTTTTTGCCCAAAAAGTCCAAGTCAAATAATGTAACAAGGATGTGGAACTTCTCAACAATTCTTTCAAGGCTTTAAAGCTCGACCAACCTCATATATTTGTGATAAGATTAAGGTATTCGTATAGGTGATCATGAGTCTAAGATGTAAATACATGTTGTAGCTAATAGATAACATTTAACCATAGTTTTACATGTGTTGCAACAATTGACACTTCATGCTTGTGTGT
>JAOWBN010219975.1:0-37956 GCA_028565015.1 Pinguicula moranensis | reverse complement strand
GGGTTATGCGGGTTCCGCATCCGCCCGCGAAATTACGCGGATGCGGGCGGATGCGGAACACTGTTCATTGCGGACGGATGCGGAACCAAAAAATCGGTTCCGCATCCTTCGCGGGCGGAACGCGAAACGGGCGATTCCGGTTCCGCCCGCTCCGCTGCCCAGGCCTAGTAAAAACATGTTGTATGTATGTATGTATTTTTTTTACGAGGTGAAAGACCAATAATGAAAATTGCTTACACGAACAAAATATATACATACATATTTTTTTGGGTAAGCAAAATTATATATATATATATACAAGTATTAATTTATGTCTAAACATATATTATTTTCCTTGTGTGTGCGTGTATGAAGTGCATAGTTGGTTAGGTGTCTACTGGTAGCCCTAATTTTCACACGAGGGTTGGGCGCAAATTCTACTCTAGGTAGAGAGTTCAAATAACATCCGATGTACTCTACACTACTATCTTTCTTTAAGTCATAATATATTCACACGGGAAGGGGAACGATCCTCATCTTGCAGTACCCTATGGTTACGTTGGTATATAGGCCATGCACATTAAATTAAATGAGCTTTTATTCCAACTGGTTAGAGTAGAAAGAACAACGTAGGTTTTACATAGACTTTTCAAAACAGTTTAAAACGAAGAAACAGGGGATCATTAAAGTTTTCACTTTATAAGTTGATAGGTTTTAATTTATGGGGCCATATGATTTAAAACATTAAATAAAGCTTATTCTTCCCGTGTCACAATCGCCGATTTTATTATTATTATTATTATTATTATTATTATTATTTGAAAAATAATTTTATTTATTTATCGGCATTTTTATGCTGAAAGCTAAACCAATTACAAAATATCGAAATCTTCGGCCATTTTTATGCTAAGCAACCCTCATTTATGGCCTAATTCAAGGACTCACCTTTTGCTTTGATCTCCACCACGAAGATTGAGCAGTAGGGAATTCAAGCTGCAGCTTTCCAAAAACCTCCTTTCTACTTTCGTCTGACGTACAGTAGTCCCCATTTTTTGAACCTAAATTTGTCCCTGATTTCTTTCGTTAGTCTGTCCGATAGTAGGATCCTATGATTTATCTTTGTTAAACCTTGTTTCGCGAGTGCATCCGCTATACTGTTGACTTTCCCAAACTGGTATTGCACCTCTATCTGGAGTTCCACCACTATCTGCACGAATTCATCCCAAATCTCCCACAGGTGTCATATATTATATTTGTTTTGTCTAATCCAGTTTACCATAAGCATAGAGTCCGTCTCGATCACTAGGTTAACCCACCCATATTCTTTGTATAGCTTATTCCTTCAATTATTGCCAGGAGCTCAGCACTGTTGTTTGTTCCTTCCCCAAAATGTTGTGAAAAGGCTGCCAGGAAATTTTCATCTGTATCGCGTACAATACCTCCTTCGCTTGAGGGCCTGAGATTGCCAAAGCAACTCCCATCACAATTGATCATTTTCCATCCTCGTAGCGGAGGTTGCCATGTTATCATCCATGTTCTTTCTTCTTCCTTGTGAAAAACTTGGATGTTTTTCAGTTCTTCGAGGATCTTAAAGTTCGGTATCAGCACAGAATGGCATAAAGCAACACAGTTAGCTATTCCCATGATGCATTATGGTACATGTCTTCATAGATGGTCTGTGGAATGCGAGGTGCCTTCAAATCGTGCTTTGCATCTTCTCAGCCACAGATACCATGTGATAATGGCATGAGTAACCCCTTAGATTTGCCTTCTTTGCAAAAGAAAACCAGTGGCTCATTTTGTCTTTCCTGCTCTGCATATTATGATAGGAAATACCAAATAGTTGAGTTGCTCTATTCCAGAGTCCAGCCGCCAACCCACTTCCTGAGAAGATGTTGTCCCACACAGGATTTGATAAAGAGGAATTAAGTGGCTAAATAGAAATGTGAACTACAAACTGAATACCTTAGAACTAAGGTTTTTCGGAGAGTGGTTCCCTGTCATGGTATCATAGCCAGGTTGGGTCTGCACCGCCCCAAATAAATCAGGAGCCTCTGAGACCCGTAACCGCACTAGCCCGTCCATATGAAATATGGTGCAGTGAGCATGAAAGTGTTGGTTGCGAGGTACAAGGCTAATAATACAAGTCTCAACAGGGCATGCCTAGTTGGACTTGAGGGGGGGTGTTAGTCCCACACTGCTAAGGGAAAATAGGAAAGAAGAGTATAAATAAAAATGTGAACTACAAATTGAATACCTTAGTGCTAAGGTTTTTCGGGGAGTGGTTCACTATCACTGATATTCCAATGACTCATTTGAAGACCACCTATATATACTCAGTAACCCTAACAATTCTATGTCCTGTGCCACCACCTTGCCAGGCAGGGAGGGAGTCCTTGATACAAGGTGATTGCCAACCATTTCCCTCTAAATTTTACGAGTTCAATCACAAAAATGACAAAATTCCGAGTGTTCTAATGTTGGCACAAGTAAATGTTTGACTCTCATCTGCATGGTATATAATTGCCGGTTAATGCAAGTAAATATTTATCAAGTGCTTACCTTTTGAACAGACAAACTGGATCCAGCGACTGAATTAAGTTGATGCTGCTTTCCAGCACTGTATTTGCGGAGTGCATTATCCATCTTGTTCATGTAACTCCATATACCCTTTGAAAAGGCCAGTTTTGCCTTGTTAACATTCAGGCCAGCGTCTTCTTGGTGCATCATCCTGATCTAGGAGGCGTTTTGACCAGGAACTACAAAACAGGAATTCAGATAAGAATCCAACTACACGTAAGCATTCAAACCACTGATATTGGAAAAATGGATCAAGCAGTTGAATATCTATATTCATTTGTATATTGGACTTCAAAGCCTAGGACCTTCCAGCAGTACATAATACACTCTGTTTCCATGCACAGATTTTAAGCTTATCAAGACCAAATGGACCTACTCAGCAGATGCATAGCTCTCAAACATGCTAGGAAACTCCAAAATCATCTGATGCCGGGAAACTTTGATATCCAAAAAGCGGAATATGTACATTAAGATATCATCCAGTTCATTTCATTGCATTTAACTACCAGATTATGTTCGATTTTTTGTGATAACAAGCACAGATCCTTAGTTAAGTGATCTCTTGTTACATTAAAAGTTCAAGTATTTTCCGAAAGTAAAGTAGACTAGAGTAAAAGTTTATATTCAACACGTTGATTCTGATAAAGGCATTTTCTGCACAGTGCCAACACTTGATATTTTTATTTTTTTTGAATACAGGAGTATTTAGGCCCCACTTCTGTGGGTCCTGACTAATCCCCAGGATATGAATACGGCGCCTCCCATACGCGTATCTTTGAACTACGAATCTTTACGATCCGAAGGCGTGGCCCACGCCTGCAATTGGGTGCCACAGTGAGTTGAAACCTGAGACCTCTTCATTGGAGTGTCTCGGCCACCCACCACTAGGACAACCCGCGTATTTTAAACACAACTCCGCATGTTTTTGATCTGTAAAAGGAAATTGGAAATTGAAACAGGCTAGACGAGCTACAAAACGGAAATTCATGATGAAATAGCGCAATGGAGAAATGTTAGGATTTTGTGTTCGATATTTCGCAGGATTCTCACAAAACTTGTTAGAAACGCTTGGATGAAGAATAATGTTATGAAACTTTGCAAGTATGAAAATCACATTGCCAACATTTGATTTAATGCTCGTGGTTCACCGTCTCCTTAGATCCGACTAATCCACATTGAGCTCCGGAATCGGATGCTCCCGTTGCTTTGATTAAATCTCAAGAAAATTACATGTTTTACAAGATATAGGTCAAGAACACAACATAATAACATGCAACCAGTAAAACAGTAAATAATCCTAAGATGCAGCTAGAATAAACGTAGAAGAACAAACTAAAACCGCAACAGTGAACACCACCAAAGGCAAAATCTTAAGTTGGTAGTAGAACGACTTCAAAGTAACACAAATGTATACGAAACTGTAGATCTCCCTGAGATAGGGCAATTTCACAGATTGAAATTAGCGGAGAAGCTCTTAATTTGTCGAAAAGCCAAGGATTTATCGGCGAAACAGTGAAGAAAAGAGAGAAATTCGAGAGGACTGTTTAGAGAGAGAGAGAGAGAGATTTTTTTTCAAATGATGCATTTCTCGATGAGAACAATTATATACTTCATGCGTTGTGTAATCCTGTTCGCTGGATTATTTCAGATCAATGGCCTCAAATTCATCAAATGTATGTAAGATTGTTGCAGTCGGATTAAAATATAAATGAAAGGTTAAGATTGCACCAATTCCGCCGCTTGTACTTGGCCATTGGGTTCTGTTAGAAGATCTAACGGCCATGAACCTTGGTCTTCAGCTTCTCCAAGAAGCTTCCTTGAGAGACGTTGGATGAGTTTACAGATGGACGACTAAGATGAGTTCATGAAGCTTCCACGAGAAGCTTTGCATTTTCACCGTTTGATCAACATACGGATGAATGAACAAGATTAAATCTCACATTTAAGCGCCAATATGTAATAGCCACACAATCAGAAATATTAAATGGTCAGGATTATAAGAATAGTAATGATATTTCGGTAATTTCACAGATATTAAGGATATTTCTGACTTTTGATAATTTCATAAGTCCAAATCAAAAGTAAGGATAAAATGGTAAATTTACAGAATCATTTAAGGGTATTTTTGGTACTTCACTCAACTATCTCCACCTTAAATATACCAAAACATTTAAAGCATTTAGTGAATTAAAGTTTTTCATACAGTTTTAAAAGCATTTTCTACTTTTGAGCTACGGGAACCAGAGTCCCTCATAACTTTTATTAATGTTCCTGCAAAAACAATGTTAGTAAATCCCAAGCAGCTTTAAACATTTTTTAAACTTAGCTTGTGACACTATTTTTGTTCCGAAATCTGCTACATTTTCAGAGGTTAGAATTTTCACAAGTTTGATCACATTTCCAACTAGAGTATCACGAATGAAGTGAAATTTTACATCTATATGTTTTGTTCTTTCGTGAAATACAGGATTTCTACTCAAATGAATTGCAGATTGATTATCACACAAAATTGAAACACATGAATTTGAATCCAGTTTCACTAATTAAACCATTTAACCACAAAGACTCCTTGAATGCATCAGTTAAGGCTATATACTCAGTTTCTATGATTGACAAAGCAACCACATGTTGAAGTTGAGACTTCCAACTAAAACAATTACCACAAAATAAGAAGTAATAGCTAGATGTTGACTTTTTGGAGTCTAAATCTCCAGCAAAGTCACTGTATGCAAATCTACAAATATCCAGAGTAGGATTTATTCTTTTAAAACACAAACCTACATTAAAAGTGCCTATCGGGTATCTAACAGTCCATTTTAAAGCATACCAATGTTCAATTCCTGGATTGGATATAAATCTGCTTAACAGAGAGACAACAAAGCTAATATCTGGTCTAGTACTAACTATAGCATACATCAACGAACCAAGCAAGTTTGAATAGGGTATTCTTTCCATTTCTTCATTTCTACAGGTATTGTTGGACTTTGATTTTTAGAAAGTTGAAAATGAGCAGCAATTGGCAAAGAAAAAGACTTACAATTAGTCAACAAAAATTTCTTGAATTTTTTTCATATAAGAGGTTTGATGCAATTTTAAAGTTCTCAACTCCATATTTCTTATAATTTCCATTCCCAAAATTCTTTCGGCTTCTCCTAAGTTTTTCATTTCAAATTCAGAACTTAACATTGCTTTTAATTTCTCTATTTCAGATTTTGATTTACTTACCAATAATATCTCATCTACTTAAAGAACCAAAAAACATGGAGGAATTTTCAGAATGAATGAAATACAAGCAGGAATCATAAGCTTCTTTTAAACCCTAATTCTAATATATATGAATTAAATCTTTTATACCACTGTCTGGGAGCTTGTTTTAGTCCGTATAAGGATCTTTTCAGTAAACAAACAAAATCAGGTAGTTTAGGATCTATAAAGCCAAGTGGTTGATCCATAAAAATTTCTTCTTCTAATTCTCCATTTAAAAATGCAGTTTTAACATCAAGTTATTCAATTTCCAGATCAAAACAAGCAGTATATGCAAGCATAATTCTAATAGTCTTATACTTAAAAACATGAGAATTTTTTTCATTATAGTCAGTTGCTTCTCTTTGAGAAAAACCTTTAGCTACTAACCTAGCTTTAAAAAGTTTTAGATCAGAGGGTAGAGTTCCTTCTTTTATTCTGTACACCCATTTACTACCTATTGTTTTTTGTTTTTTAGGTTCAGGAACTAAAATCCAAGTCTGATTTTTCTTAAGTGATTCTATCTCATCTAACAGAGCAAGTTTTCAGTTTTCAAAATTTTCACAAGTAATAACAGGTTTAAACACTGTCCGAGGTGGAGAGTTGGGATGTGCCTATTTCCGAGGGTTCCTAAATTTCTTTAGGATCCTCAGTTTGTGTAACTTGTTCAATTTGTTCATGTTCAGGTGATGAAATTTTCCTATATTACTCCACCTCATTTGAAGTTTCCCTAGGCTCCACCTCAATTGATGTATCAGTAGAAATAACAGGTAGCAAGGAAATTCATTTTCATTAAAAATGGCATCCCAGCTAATAGTGATTTTAACACTAGGTACACTTCTATCCCACATCCTAGAGCCTTTTGTGCCTTCTTGATAGCCAAAAAAGACACATTTTTGTGACAGTGGACTTAATTTATCAGATCTAGTGGGAACAAAACTTGCACACACAAACACCCTTAAGTGGATCAGATTCTGGTCTCTTCCACACCAAACAAATTTTGGGTGCAGACGAGGGACTCCTACTTATTATATAGGCTTCCGTACTCAGTGCCTCCCCCCAAAATGGTTTTTTCAAACTAGAGATAACAAGTAAACATCTAACTTTATCAAGTAAGGTCTTATTCATTCGTTCTGCTACTCCGTTCTGCTGAGGTGTATAACGTACAGTTTTATGCCTAGTAATGCCACATTCAGAACATAAAACATCAAAAGAAGAATTACATAACTCCAAACCATTATAAGTTCTTAAATACTTAATTCTTTTATCTGTTTGATTTTCAACTAAAATTTTTCATTCTTTAAATTTTAAAAAAGCTTCATCTTTTGAACGTAAAAGAAACACCCAAAGTTTTCGGCTAATATCATCAACTTTTGACAAAAAGTATCTAGCACCATCATGAGTTGAAACAGATTCAGGACCCCATAAATCAGCATGTACATATTCAAGAATAGATTATGAAATATGTATTCCTTTTGCAAATTTGAATCTATGTTGTTTTCCAAACACACCCTTCACAAAAATTCAAATCAATTATAGAATATTTGTCTATTGCTCCTCCAGAATGCAAAATTTTTAGACCCTTCATGCTCATATGACTTAGCCTTAGTTTTAAATGGAAACGGCCTCTTTGTATAATTACAAGGGTAAGGCCGCGTACATCTGACCCCCCAGACCCCAACTTAGTTGGGAATGTACTGGGTACGTTGTGGATTACCCTCGTAACATAACGATCAGTTTAAACCCATTATATAAAAAATATAGACTTTAAAATAATAAAATATAATACAGAACAAACAAGATTAACTTTTTTTTCTTTCAAACCACAATATAAGAACAAAATGTCCTTCCATATAAAAAAAATACAATATCCCCACAACAACATCATCGTATGAAAAAGATGCTCCTACTATATTATAAAAATAATAGAACTCAAATGATGAAATAATATGAGTTTTGTGGTATTAAACATTGGAGCAACTTTTATCGGGAAAGTGAACTATTTATTCATGTCCAACTGTATACCCTCTATTCATTACAGGTCTAGCTCACCAAACTGGAATGAGCTATGTACCAATAGTCCCCCAAAAGGATATTGATAAGTTGATAGTCATGATATCCATATTTGGTGAAAAGCGGTTGATGGCGATGAACTGAATGCGAAGATGCTTGTGCATTCATGAGGTTAGGGGAGCCATGTACCCATTCACTCTTAGCTATATTGGAGGGTATGCTGAAAGGGCATGATATATAGTTCATGATCAAGGAATCAAACACCGATTTCAACCTTATAGGTTCTTGCTTATGGGTTTTATTAGTTCTGGTGTTGTATGTATATATTTTTGCTTTTGTTTCTATCCTTTCCTATTCTGTAAACACTTTTTATTACCTTATATACAATTTGGCTTATAAAAAAATAACATTGGAGCAACTTAGTGAATCACAAAAATAAATGGAAAGTGCATATGGTTAATCTTGTATCCTTAAACAATGCATCAATTTTCACGATTTCCATAATAAGTTGTTGGATTGCCTTGGACCAAGTAGGCTAATATAAAAGGCTACTATGTTTAAACCCTAAATGCAATTGAATCATATGTTTTGTTCTATCCAAGGTCTTTATGGTATCAAAGCCGAAAACCTAGTCTTGCTATTGTCGTTCGTCACTCCGGCGACTCACCTCCTCCATTAAGGGTACTAGCGGAACCGCCTCTTCCTTCCCAATCCACTAGTCCAAGCCATTTGTTGAAATTCAGCCTGAATTCAGTGAGATCAGTGATTTTTCTCTCTGGGTTCCCAATGCTCCGGTGCAATTTTTGCCGCCGGAAAGTGTCTTTCGCTCTGGGGAGTGGCACCATTGGACTCGCGCTGCTGAGCCCATCCATGAACCGTCAACGCCGTTGCCAAAAAAATAGTGGGTAGAGTTTACTTTCCTCTATACACTCATGTTATTGATTTATTGATATGAGTTATGGATTGATGATTTTTCGTGGTTTTGGAGTGTTTGTGAAATGTGCTTTGGCGATTGTTGTGTGTGAGATGGAGATGGAGTTGGTAGTCTATGCCTAACTTCTGCCACTCCTATTATGGAGGCACAGTAGTGTGGTTGTGTGGTGTGTGCAGGATGGCATTTGTGTTGAACGGTTTGGGATTTTGATTGAGGTTGTGATTGGAGTTGTTTCCAATGACGGGAGGATATGCTAGCGAGAAAGCAGGATTGGAGACACTGAGTGCGCTCAACCCTGCGACCCTGAAGGTTTTGATTGGATTTGTTCATGGCATGGGTACATCTTCTTTTGCGGGGCAACTTAATCTTGACCTTCCACCTATTGACTTGAAACTTGATGGTATGGCGACCTATTGTAACTAGCCATTACGGAATGAGAGGGCCTTAGAAAGTAAGGAATTACATGGTTTTCTGGAAGAGAAAGAGTGCAGTGATACTGCACAAACTGTTAAGTGGAAGGCCACACATGCAACTTTATGTGTATGGTTACTAAATTCGATGACTCCTCAGATCTCTTCGATAATGGAGAACCTCAGGGTTGTGAGTGACATGTGGACACAATTGAAGAATTTTTTTTAAACATAGAATCAGTTGAGAAAATTCCAGATCTGGTCATAGATAGATGCAGAGCACAGAGGAGTAGACCTATGCAGGAGTACTCTACTAGGCTGAGACGATTGTGGGCATCTTTAGAACACTTCCAACCTACAATGGCTATTCCGGATTGCTCAAGTTAGAAGGTTTGGGAAGAAGAGAAGATTATGAAATTTTTGAAAGATGTGGACTTAACTTTCCATACACGGAGATTGATCTTGCTATCCAGAAGACTATCCCCTCACTCGATGAGGCCATTGTTGTGATGTTATAGGAGGAGGCCAGACTGCAGCTACATGAGCTTGAGCCAGCCGTAGGATCGGGGGTTAAAGCTTTAGTCACCGCAGGTCGTTCACTGACTGAGACTTGCAGTTGCTATCAGTTTGATGAGACTGGACACCTGATGAAGTTTTTTCCCCGGCCGAGGAGAGATCGAGACATTTCGATGGAGAGGACGTGCAGAAGAGGTCAGAGAGGTTGAGCTAGAGGTGGGGGATGTGGAGGCTATCATACCCAAATGATTGAGGATACTGAGGAGGATGAGCTCGGAGGAGCAAGAGACTATCCACCCACCCAACCAGATGGATATGGTAATGTTGCTCATGTTGCTCTATATTCAGTTGTGCGAGGTACGTCTGATTCCCTTGCACTTGTATCCTTTCCCACTGTTGGCTCCCCATATTGGATTTGTGAATCTTGGGCATCCACACACGTGACAGAATCTTTTATGGAGTTCAACACTTACACTTCCCTAGAAGTACTGTCTAGTATTAAGCCTATTGATGGCACTGATCGGCCAGGGGTTGTAAAGGGTACAATGCGCTGCACTGACACTCTGATACTATTCAAAATTTTGCATGCCCCTTCATTTTTAGTTAACCTTCTCTCCGTCAGTGCTATTATTCTTCACTTAAATTGCCATGTTGTTTTTGATATTTATCAGGTGATCTTTCAAAATAAAGGGTCATGACGGGTTCTTGGGGCTGAGAGATGGCGTGATGGACTGTGGTACTTTGATAAAGGGCATGGACTCAGTCCTTTCATCAATAACAAAGAGATTTGAGAGGGATAAGAGGATTGTGGCTGACCTGTTGCTTAACCATAGACGCTTAGGTCACCCATCCTTTTCCCTTATGAGTCGCTTGTATCCCCTTTCCTTTGCAAAAATTAATAAGGACACGTTAATATGTGATACTTGTTGGTTCGGTAAGCATAACAGAAGTTCCTATGTTAGCTTTGGCCAATGGAGTTCTCAACTATTTGATATGATACATTCTAATGTTTGGGGACCTTGCCCTATTTCGACAGTTAATGGATTTCATCATTTCATGACCTTTATTAATTGTTGCTCCTGAGATACTTGGTTATATTTGATGAAAAATAAGAGTGAGGTCTTTGCCTATTTTAAAGATTTGCATAGGGAAGTTTAGACTCAGTTTGGTGCAGTTGTGAAGGTTCTAAGGTATGACAATGGCACGGAGTACACGAATAAGTCATTTGCAAATTATATGTCATCACATGGGATTAGACATCAGATTGCATGCCTCTACACACCAAAACAGAATGGGGTTGCAGAGAAGAAGAACCGCCACCTTCTTGAGGTTGCACGGAGCATGATGGTATCCATAAATGTCCCAAAACACTTGTGGGGGTGAGCAGTTATGACAATAGCTTATTTGATAAATTGAGTATCCTCTAAAGTACTAGAGTGGAAATCTCCATTTCATGTACTAACTGATACCAAAGGAGATGT
Organism: Pinguicula moranensis; assembly: GCA_028565015.1. NCBI lineage: Eukaryota > Viridiplantae > Streptophyta > Magnoliopsida > Lamiales > Lentibulariaceae > Pinguicula > Pinguicula moranensis. Next base: position 26,800 of record JAOWBN010219975.1, on the reverse strand, counting down.
GTTGGAGCTACGGACATTCGGTTGTGTATGCTTCGTGCAGGATTACAGGCATAGAGTCGGTAGTTTAGATTCACGAGTGGTTAAGTGTGCTTTGGGGGATATTCCATTACCAAGAAGGATTATGTTTGTTGGAGTTCGGTCGAACGACGACCGTTTGTGACTATGAATATTACATTTCAAGAGTTGGAGCCTTATTTCACCCGGGAAAAACTTCACCATTCGAGGACTTGCCTCAGTGTCGTCGGCGAGAGGGGGGAGTGTGAGTGTATGGCATGAGGAGGAGAGTTACATGAGAGGTGAGCTACGTACAACGACTGTAGGGCATGTATGGCGTGAGGAGGAGAGTGGTATGAGAGGTGAGCCATAGACAATGACTATAGGGCAATTCCATGCCCTTGCCCAGTTCGAGACATAGATGGTGGTGAGGAGATGACTCTAAGTGACATTGATACTCTGGAGCTACATTACATGTATAATAGGAAAGGAGATGAATTGCGAGCACTTATCCCATATCCCGATATTCGATTGACCCTGCCTACGGAGACACATGCACCACCCAATATAGATCATTCAACACCCACGAGTGACATTATTCCTTTTCATCCTTCTCCTTTCCCTTTATTGGTAATGCAAACCACTCATGTCAATGCGGGGTTCCACTTGAGTGGTACGAATTACCACATGATATTGTTCATCACATATCCTACTCTCACATATCACCTAACCATGAGGCCTTAAATGCTTCTTTGGATAGTGTCTTTGTGCTTAAATGTTGGCAGGTTGCAAAGGAGAATCTAAAGTGGAGAGCTGCGATGATAGAAAAGTTGGAGGTCCTTGTGAAGAAAGGAAACTGGGTGCTTGTATCACTACCACCTGAGAAAAAGACTTTTGGATGCAAGTGAGTATTTACCGTGAAGCAGAACCTAGAGGGAGCAGTGAAGCGATACAAGGCTCGATTTGTAGCAAAGGGTTATAGGCAGACCTATGACATTGATTATTATAAGACCTTTGCACCAGTCACCAAGATGAATACTGTCAGAACCCTGGTCTCCATAGTAGCAAACAAATGATGGAATATGCACCAACTTAATGTGAAGAATGCATTCCTCCATGGTGACCCACTCAAGGAGGTATACATTGACATACTTCTAGGATTTGATATTGCTCAGACAGCAGGATACGTCTGTAAGCTCAAGAGGTCATTATATGGTTTGAAGCAAGCCCCGAGAGCATATTTAAATAGATTCAGGAGGGCTATGGAAGGCATGGGATATCATCAGACCAATGGTGATCATACTGTCTTCCTGAGGTACATAGGAGGTCATACCACGATGCTGACGGTCTATGTGGATGACATGATTATCATAGGTGGTGATGAGAGTGAGATATCAGAGTTGGAGGTGAGACTGAGCAAGGAATTCGAAGTAAAAGACTTAGGATAGATGAGATACTTCCTTGAGATAGAGGTAGTTCGAGGGCCCGGGCGATAATCTTATGCCAGAGGAAGTATGTCCGAGACTTGCTCAATGAGACAAGTATGCTAGGTTGTAGACCCACCAAAGTATCGATCGAGCAGAGAGTGATTTCTGAGTGCTGATGTTGGTGAGCCAGTTGATAGGGAAAGATTCAAAGATTGGTGGGACGACTGATTTACCTGAGCCATACTCGACCTGACATATCGTTTGATGTGAGCGTGGTAAGCTTGACCCTAGAAAGTATCACATGGATGCAGTGTATCAGATATTGAGATACTTGAATAATGCACCAGGAGAGGGTTGAATTTTTGGATGAATGAGCACCTGAGTATTGAGGGATACTATGATTCAGGTTTCGCTAACTGTGATGATGACAGGAAGTCCACATCTGGACACTGCATGTTTGTAGGAGGCAATCTAGTCTCTTGGAAGAGCAAGAAATAATTAGTTGTTGTCCGTTCTACAGCTGAGGTAGAGTACAAAGCCATGAGCCTAGTGTTACTGAGATGATATAATTGCTAATAAAGTTGATGTACATTGCTAATAAAGTTGAAGATGGATAAGGAACACGGATGAAGTTATGGTGTGATAACAAGTCAACTATCTACATTGACAATAATCCATTTCAACATAATAGAACCATGCAGGTGGAGATCAGGTTCTTCAGCAAAGAGAAGTTGACCAGTGGACTCCAAGAGCTGAGACATATGACTATCAAGGAGCAGACTACTGATTGTCTTACAAAGGGTCTTAGGGCAATAGATATTGATAAACTTTTTAATAAGATGAGCTTGATAGATGTGTTTTGCCCATGTTGATGGTGAGTGTTGGTGTTTTATATTTGTAGTGGGCTTGGTCCAAGTAGAGTAGTATAAAAGGTTACTATGTTGGAACCCTAAAATAAATTGAATCATATTTTTTGTTCTATCTAAGTCTTTATCAGTCATGACCGAATAATTACTGCACGAAGATGCTTGACTATTGAAAAGAGCCTCACCAATCCTATTGACCTAAGAACAAAATTCAGAATGATAAATAAGCATAAATATACTTGAACTAAATTAACATGATGATGTTACCAATTATTTAGAATACAATACCTGCACATTCGTAATCCTTGAAGATCGGGCGCACTTGTTCCAATGGAAGTATTCTGCAATATATTATGTTTAATGAGTAAAATATTGTAAAACAAAATTTTATAAAACGTCAATAATAGAATATACTATTTGATTGTTTTGAACATCAATGCCTCCTTATACACCAATAGTTTCAACTCTTACACCATTCAAATTACCCACACGACATTGAGGACACTTACTCCATTTCGCACCTCTTCCCCTCTCACTCAAACATTCCCTCTCCCTCGAGTAAGCCTTCTTTCTCTTCCAGTACTTAGACTCATACCACCTAAAGCCCCTTTCCCAAATTCCACTCTTTCCATAGTTGCACCTTTTCTCTCTCTCTCTGCCCTCTGTGTGGCCTCTTTCCACAAAATTGCCACCAATATTTTGATTTTTGAGATGATTGCGCTTCACTTGTGTTGGTATTATTCATTTCCATATGAAAATGGAACCATACAAGTATCAAACATATTAGAGTATCAAAAACCATGTTAACTATGTTATTGCATTACCTTGGGAGGACTTTACAAAAACGTTTTGTTGTGTGCTATCCGTTCATAATTTGAGCAAGTCATATTTGTTCTTTTCTTGTAACTTTTCCTCCTTTGTCGATCATATGCTGCCCTCTTTCTGACTTTTAGGTCTTTCAACACGCTTTTTAATTGGTGAAGGCATGATGTTATCATCAATGTTGGTGGACTGGATCTTTTTGGGAAATCTAAGTTTTATTCATACCGGCGGTCCGGGCCAAGCCGGACATGCCATTTTTGAAAATGGGCTTTGTTAGTTGAAACCGGCCTGACCCATTTTAAAAATGGGCCGAACCCGTCTCCGCCCATTTTTTCTAAGCCAAAAACCGTATCAGCCTATTTTTAAACAGGCGAAAATGGTTTTAAACTGTTTCTGCCCATATCTGCACATTTTTAAAAAATAACCAATTTAACCATTTAAACCCGTTTAAACCATTTATATAAATGGGTATTCGTTTAACCTGTTTAAGATTTATGTATATCAGTTTAACCCATTTAAACCTGTATGTTTTCGAAAAGGATGAAATTAATCAATTTCTTAAAACCTATAAAGTCTAAACTCTAACTTAAAGTTTATAAAATTTAGGGTTTAATTTAGGATTTAGCTCCTAACTCCTAAACCCTAAAATTTAAAAACTTGTATAAACTTAATGTATGAACTATAAACTAAATTAAGTTTATACCATAAATTTATAAATATGTACCCTAAATTTATAAATTTGCAAAGTTTGGAGTGGTGCTTATAACTATATATAAACTTATGAACTTATGGTATATATTTACAAACTTAGGGTGTATTTATATTGAAAAAAACTCTCTCCTTAAAATTCTCTCTCGGTCACGAAAGATTAAACAACAAACACGTCACCCACTACACTGACCGATATCGTTGCTACCGATGGAGGACAAAAAGGGGGATCCCTCTCCGATTTCACTTATGATTGATAATGTGGGAAGCAAAGGTCCTGCAGAGGAAGTTAGGGATGGAGCTAAACTAGATGGAAAAAATTCGGAGATTCTAGACAAGGAAATAGTCGCACCGAGAGAACAGAGCAGGAGAGAATGATTAATAGGGTCTTTGCAGATACAATGCAGGCTCGTGCGGAAGGAGTATCCTTCTATTTCACCAGCTTCTTGGTGGAATGGACGAAAACGGATCTGGGAAACTCTCACTATACCAAAAAATTGGACAAGGCTGGAAACAGGTTTGGTTTTGTGAGATTTGAGACGGTTGAAAACATTGGGAAGATGGTTAAAGAGATGAATGAGCTACAAATGGGGGAATTGTCGCTATGCGCAAACGTGGTCCATTATCCAAAGCCGGCACAGCCCCCGTAGAGAAAAAATAAAGCCCACCAAGAAAATATCGGCGACGATGATGACCCAAACTACAAAACCAAAGGTCCACCAATTCTCATTTGAACCAACGACTGAGGAAATGGATTGGTTGAAGATGTGCCTGATTGGTTCGGCTAATGGGGTGTCGGAGGAACAAATGTTGCGAGAGATCAGAAGTAGCAAAGGATTGGAACGAGTAGCAATTTATCTTATGCCAGGGTTTGAGATTCTGATACACCCGGATTCGAAAAGCACCATGGAGGTGATACTACAAGAAGACCAAAACTGGGAGGATGTCGGCCTTACGGTGGTGCGACGGTGGACTCCGCTGGCCGCGGCGCACCTGAATGACAAATGGGTGAATCTTCATGGGGTACCAGTTGAGTGCTGATCAAGGAGATTTTTTGGTGATTTATTGGCAGATGTAGGACAACTACTGCAGATCGGGGAACAAAGGCTAGAGATACGCAACTATTTCACGGCGAGGTTGCAGATTCGAAAGAAAGATCTATCAGCATCGATTCCATGGTTCCATATCAAGATAGGAAATTAGGTGTTTCCAATCTAGGTAAGGGAAGAGACATCACAATGGCGGCGACTCTAGGGATCAAACTCGGTGTACGCAGATGGCGGCGCCAACTTTGGAGAAGTCTAATTGGCCAGAGTTGCCTCGGGCAGGAAAAGGGCAAGACCCGAAAAATAAGGTAAAAGTCTTCCTACTTGGGGAAAATAGAAAGTTACCATTGGGACTTGAGGATAGGGAAAACCAGTTGACTGAGCCACTGTTAGAGAAGGGTGAAAGTTAAAATATGGAGGAAAAAAATAAGGATAATGCAGATATGAGAGGTCAAATAGAAGAGACTAGTAGAGACACAGAACAGGAGATAGAAGCAATGGAGAAATCCCAATGGGAAGAGAACCAGATGAGGACCACTTAGGTATAAGAGGAAAGCCACATAGGGGCTGAAAGGTATGAAGAGAGGTCAATGAATGAAACCATTGAGGATTTGATGCAAATCCCAGGGGAGAAGGGAGAAACATTAGAGTGAAAAAACCATGGCACGTCCCTGAAGATGTATTCAAGGGACAAAAGGAAAAAAAGAACCAAAAGAAGAAGGATACCAATGAGAGAGGCAAGGAGAAAACATCAGCAGATGAAGAGACTGAACACAGGATAGAAGAGTCAGATATACATTTGGAGAACATGGAACCAAGATTGGGGATGGACAAGGATGCAAGGAACAGGTCTGAAGTGGTACAACCATCATACAAGGATGATTGTCAGAGAAAATTCTGGGGGGGAGGATAAAGAAATAGAAGATCTCGACAAGGGATCAACAGATGGTGAATGCTTTGAGGCAGCATGCATCTAAAATTATATGATTCAGATGCACAACATCATCGGAGAAGAGGATACCAAGGGTCCAAGAAAGCAAACAGGAAATGAGGAAGAACAAAGCTAGTTAGACCATCATACAAGTGAGGATGTTGAATCAAATAGTATTCTGGAACTGTAGAGTTTTGAAGAATCTACAAACACATGAGGAAATGGATCCCCGACTCTACAATTAGCTTGTTGGCATTAGTAGAACCTTTTCACTAGGAAAAGAGAATGCAGTGGCTCAGCCACAACATACAGATGCCATACCATACAATGAATAGAGAGAAAAGAGGGAAAGTATGGGTCTTCTAGAAGTCAAGAGGATGAATTCAAGGTAACCAGCTTGCACGAACAAGTTGTAAGAGGAATGTGGTTGTAGGAAGGCAAAACTCTACAAGTTATTTGTGTATGGGAAATGCACAAAGGAGCAAAGGCAAGAGTCATGGTAGTATGTACTCATGATTCAGCCATGCAACCTTCCTTGGGTTGTAATGGGTGACTTTAACGTCATAAGAAGCAATAATGAAAAGAACGGAATAGTGAACAAACCAATAGCTCCTATGCAAGAGTTTAACAGGTGTATAGACTCATCCGTTCTAGTGGATCTAAAAGTCCTAGGCAGTGGGCTATCTTGGTGCAATGGCAGGTCAGGGACCAACAGGGTATAGGCCAAGCTGGACAGAATCATGGTTAACACTAATTTTCTTGATTGGAAGGTAAGAAGCTATTATAGGGTGCTAAAGAGAAAGGACTCAGACCATTGCCTCATATGTCCTTGGATCAACCACCGCCCGCATATGTCCAGAGATACTTTAAATATCTCAATATGTGGTCTTTGAATGAGACATTTATGGAGACAGTGAAACTGGCGTGGGATAGTTATCATAGATAGCCAAGCCTCATCACATTAGTGTAGAAGCTAAAGATAACAAGGAGTGTTATGAAGATGTGGAAGAAAAGAGACCTTTGGATGGGTGGATTATCAGATCAAGGTCAAGGAGGGGCAAGTGGAATTGCTAGAGCAGAGATTAATGGAAGGGCATTCTGAGGAAATAGAATCAGAATACTTAGCAACCATGATGGCTCGACAGAATATGGAGAACAGTGAGATGCAAAGATTAGAACAAATGGCCGAAAAGGAGTGGATGAGGAGTGGGGACAGAAGTACAAAGTTTTTCTATTCAACCCTTAAGATTAAACAGAATAGGAATGGACTGGATAGAATGCAACTGGAAGGCGGCATGCACATAGAAGGTCCAGAAAATATCCACAGAGAGGCTGCAGAGTATTTTAAAATCTTCATGACTTCCCAACATCAGATGGTGAGTAGTGATGATTAGGAGTTAAGTCATATGTTCCCTCAGAAGTTATTCCAGACAGAAAACATGAAATTGAGAGCTATACCATCTCTGACCGAAATAAGAAAAGCAATATGGTCAATACCCTCTAATAGTTCCCCTTACCCGGATTGATTTGGGGTAGATTTCTTTAAAAAAAGCATGGGATATAGTAGGCCAAGATTTGGTAGGAGAGGTAGGAGAATTCTTCATGGGGCAAAAGTTGCCAAGGATGTTCACATCGAGCCTCATTACATTGATACCAAAAGTAGAACAACCGAAATCCTTCACTCAGTTTAGACCTATTAGTCTATGAACGGTGGTGTACTAGATCATTGCAAATGTCTTGGCAGGGAGATTAAAAGAGCACATATAAAGATTGGTGTCTGAAGAGCAAGGTGGCTTTGTGAAGAATAAGAGTATACTGGATAACATCATATTAGCGCAGGAACTGACTCAAGCACTGAACAAAAAACAAAGGGAAGGGATTGTGATCATTAAACTAGATATGAGCAAGGCATACGATAAAGTATCTTGGCCATTTTTGGAATCAGTTCTTAGGCACAAAGGGTTTGACAATGATTCAATAGACATGATCATGAGTTGTGTGAGATGACAATGATTCTCCATTCAAATGAATGGAGTATTACCTGGATTCTTTGAAGCAAAAAAGGGATTGAGGCAAGGGGATCCACTGTCCCCTTACTTGTTCATACTAATGCAGGATGCACTGATAGTGATGCTTAGGAAAGAGGTTGCTAGGGGAAATTGGTAAGATCACCTACCCACTGGATCACCAATAGTATCACATTTGATGTACACTGATGACACCCTAATCTTCGTACGAGGGGATTTGGGCTCAATCAAAACAATTATCAAGACATTGGTCCAGTACAACAGCTGGTCAGGCCAAGAAATATGTAAGGAAAAGAGTGCTCTGTTCATGTCCGCTAATATTGGATGGGTAAGAAGAAGGAGCATACTAAGACTTAGAGGATTTGAAGAGGTCAAGTTTCCTATGGTTTATCTGGGAGCCCCCTGCACACAGGACGTTTCACAAGAACCATGTTCGAGCCTATGCTTGAGCAATTTAAAAGGAAGATTGTAGGATGGAAGTGGAAGCTCCTTTGCCAGTGTGACAGACTTACCCTCATAAGACATGTTATGGAAGGACTTCCCATGCACATAATGACTGTAATGAGATTGCCACAAAGTATAAAGAAGCAGATAAGGACAATGTTGGCAAACTTCTTCTGGGGACAGAAGGATGGAAGACCAAAGGTTCATTGGAAGAGATGGGACAAGGTGTGTATGTAAGAGACATAAGGTGGGGTTGGTATTAGGGATCTGCCTGACTTGCAAAAAGGCAATGGATATGAGATTGTGCTATAAGCTGCTAACAGAGGAGAGCCTGGTAGCTGGCTATCTGGAAGCTAGATTCCATAAAAAGGACTACCTGTGTGCCCAGGTGCCGAATCAAGGAGATAACAAATTATGAAAGTATGCACTTTCAATGAAGGCTGAAGTAATGGAGCAGATCAAAGAACTACTGAGAGGTGGGAATTCAATCTTTTGGTGGGGCAAATGGTTCACAGGGGGGTCCTGGCAGAGAGGGTTCAGGGATACAAGAATAAGGAGGCGCTAGTTGCTAATTTTGTGGAAAATGGACATTTGAAGCAAGCTGATTTAATTCAAGAAATGGAACAAGAAATAGTAGAGAAAATAATGACAATCAAGTCCCCTCAAGAAAGAGGAAAGAAAAACGGGATCATCTGGCAACCAAAGGAGAATGGGAATTTCTCATTAAAATCAACTTGGGAGGTGGCCAGTGAGAAGTGAGGAATATCGGGAAGCTGAATATATTTGGAACAAGAAAATATCTCTGAAAATTTCAGTTTGTGCTTGGAAAGCATGGAATAGAAGCCTACCTACAGATGAACAAGTGAAAAAGAGGGGAGTGGCTATAGTGTCTGCGTACAACTGCTGTCATAACAGAGTCCAGGAAATGATGGGCCATGTACTGTCAAATAGTCTGCTAACCAAAGAAATATGGCATAGAGCAGCACAAATGATAAGAAAATCCTTTTCACAACCTTGGAAGGAAAGGATAAAGCAATGGCAAAGAATGATATCCAATAATAAATTACAAGGTTTCCTAACCAAAATAATTCCACCTATTTTGACTTGGTGTTTGTGGTTGTGCAGGTGTAGAGCAAGATTTGAAGACCGCAAGCAGCCTGTGGAACAACTATGGAGAGAGGTTAAGACACTAATAGCTCAAATCACTGAAGGAGCTAATATCAATTTTTTTGATGTAGGTCCACGATGTTCCCATAATGCAGCAGATTAACATTAGAATCAACTGGAGGGTAAAAGACAAGATCACCACGGTACTATGGAGAAAGCCAGTAGAAGGGTGGATAAAACTTAACATAGATGGGAAGCTCAAGAGGAAATCCGGGCATATCTGGATGTGGTGGAATTATGAGGGATGCAAGAGGAGACTGCAAAGCTGCTTATTCAGAATTCCTGGTAAACATGTCAAACAACGAAGCAGAAATCAAGGCAGCCACCCTAGGGCCGCAAATTTGCAAAAATATGGGATGAAGGATATCGACTCCATGCTCCCACAAACTAGATTCTGAAGAATAAATGTACACCCTGGCGGCTGAAAGATGCATGGGAAGAGCTAAATAAAGAAATGAGAGGCATCTGTCAGCATGTGCAACATCAATATAGAGAGGGAAACAACATTGCTTACTTCCTGGCTAAGCAAAGTGCAAATGGAAGGAGGTAGAGATTCTAGTGAAATCAATAGTTGCCAAGCCTGATTCGGGGAACACCAAGACTAGAGAAATGGGGCATTACCAACCTTAGAATAAGCTAAATGGATAGACATGTAATAGACAAAAGGCTGAGCTCCCTTGCAGGTGTAACATGGACAACATATGTTGAGGGTGTTTTATTAATGCACGTACTTTTCATTTAAAGAGTGTATATATAAATTACATGCTATATATATAAGTTTAAATTTTATAATTTACAAGTTTATATTTACAAAGTTTATAAGTTATATTCTTAAGTACAAAGTTATGAACTTAGGGTATCAAATATAAATTGCAAATTTATAAAAACTTATAAACATAATTTATGAACTATAAAGTATAAACTTATAAACATATATGAACTTATAAACTTAGCTTAGGGTATAAAAATGAACTATAAATCATAAGCTTATCTCTTGTCTAGCGGCTCAAACTGCTAGGCAACCTTTTTGTCTGCACTGGAGGCTGCCTAAACGGATTCATCATGATCAAGAAGCTTAGCCAGATTCCTTGGTTCTTTATTATGGAAGGAGCACGCCATCCTTGTTTGTTTCTATGTGCAAGATGTCCAACAAGGGAATAAATCAGTTTCCAGTTGTTCATGATAGTGAAGTAGTCTCACTGGTGTAGCATTGATGTAACACAAGAATTTCAGCCTGCCAAACATGTTCCAAAGATCAAGAAGCATGGATTTCGAGTAACTAAGACTAGTATCTGAGGTCTTTTGAGAGAAGTTGGAGTAGTAGGTTTAGGTAGTTGGATTTGATCCCTTGGATATGAATTGTTTTACCCCTGCCCAACTGGTTATATTGTCTGTACATTATAGGGATAGCTCATCAAACAGAAAGAAGCTATGTACCGTTATTCCTGAAAAAGGGTATCGATAAGTTGATAGTCATGATAACCTATTTGATGAAGAGCGGTTGTTGGCAATGAACTGAATGCGGAGATGCTTGTGCATTCATGAGGTTAGGGGAGCCATGTACCAGATCACCCTTAGCTATACTGGAGAGTAGGTTGGAAAGGCAGGGTACACAGTTCATGACCAAGGTTCAAACCGCTGGCTTCATCATTACGCGTCTATTTCTCAAGATATATCTAGTCTGAGCCATTATTCCCATGTTGTTTTTTGTTTGTTTGTTTTCCTCTTTCGTTTGTAAATATTTTATATCGTTTATATGAAATTTGGCATTCCAAAAATAAAAAGCTTATAAGTTTTAAGTTTATTTTTGTAATTTTATACCAATAAATGTTGTATTTATAAGTTATAAGTTTATATTCTTATAATTCTAATTGTTGTATGTTTAAACTATAAAGTATAAATATATGTAACTTGTTTATAATTTGAAAGAAAAATATATGCAATATCTTTAAACTCGGAATAATATATGCAACCCATTTAAACTTGAAATTATATATGCAACCTGTTTAATTTGAAAGAAAAATATATGGAACTTGTTTATAATTTGAAAGAAAAATATATGTAACATGTTTTAAACTCGAAATTATATATGCAATCTGTTTAAACTTGGAATAAAATAATTCCGATAAAACAATAATCAATCAATCAAAATAAGTCCAACAAAATCAAAAACCATCAAGTCAACCAACCAACAAAAGTCCAACAAAACAACCCATTATGTTGTATTATGTTTCATTCATGACTTTAGAGAAGATATTAAACGTCCAGGTTTCTGAAAATCTGCTGCTAGATGAATGGACAGATCCTGTGGATACTTTGCTCTTGAAGGAAATCCTTTTTCCTCATATATGAAATGCTTTACCTGTGGTACATTTTGCTTTCATTGCAACTGATCTGTTGTAGGTAAAATCATCCGGCACCTGGACATGATAAGACTGGAAACCATCCTACTCAAGGAACAACGTAATATGTAAAGAATTAGGTTGGATTGAGAAGATGAAGTAGGGAGTTTTTTCAAGTATGGGAATAGCAGCCTGGTCTTCCTCATGTTCTTACTAGCTGCAGCTGGGAGTTTTTTCAATTATGTTATACATTTATAGAACCTTATTACCACATTTAAGGTTTAAATTGGTACATGGTAGGTTTTTTCAAGAAGCCAGAAGAACAATTAGGTGCCATGGCTTTGTGAAGGCCTTCAATTTTGGGAGCCCTGTGATATGCCTATAGGGAGTCATATTCTTCCTCTCTCTAAAAAGTGTCTCTTGCACATCTCATTGCAGCTCCATTCATTTCGGTACAGGTTAGGTACCTTGGAGGATGATAGGCCTAGTAGAAGCTCACCGTAATGTACACAAATGTGCACTTAAATATCTGAAGTAAAATAAAGCCAGCGGGAAGACAATGACTTTCACTAGGCATGGGTCTCAAGGCTCAAGTATCACTTATGAAAGATTATGGTTGGCTCAAGAGTCTAATATGGGTTGAGCAGCTAGTTGGATCATATGCCCAGCTACTCCCCGAGGCTCAATCCATGCAAGAGAAAGAATCTTCACTCATGTCAACTGGACCAATATGGCCGTAAAACATGTAATTCAGATTACTACTGGAAATATATCTCCAGGCCAAAGCTTTAGACTACTAGAAGAATTGCTACGGAGGGCAGGAAGATGGCACACAATTATTAAAGTTCTTAAACAAAATGAACTCAAAAGCTGAGTAAGTCCCTGCTGTCATTCGTGGAAAATATGGCTGGCTCAAGAGTCCAGTATGTGTTGAGCAACTACTTGGATCATCCCAGCTACTCCTCGAGGCTCAATCCACGCAAGAGAAAGAATCTTCACTCATATCAACTGGACCAATATGGCCGTAACACAAGAAATTCCAGGCCCAAGCTTTAGACCACAAAAAGAATTGCTACAGAGGGCAGGAAGATGGCACGCAACTCAGACTGGATTCAAGGTTTTAATATGAGTATTTGGATGCGTAGGTAAAGGTTGCTGGTTGTTTCCTTGAAACTGAATTATCATATCCATGCCCAACCGGCCATACTCTCTGCACGTTATAGAGATAGCTCGTCAAACAGGAAGAAGCTATGTACCAATATTTCTATAAAAAAGGGTATCGATAAGTTGATAGTCATGATAATCTATTTGGCGAAAAGCGGATGATGGTAATGAACTGAATGCGGAGATGCTTGTGCATTCATGACGCTAGGAGAACCATGTACCCGATCACCCTTAGCTATACCGGAGGGTATGTCGAAAAGGCAGGATATATAGTTCACGATCAATGACTCAACCACTATCCTCATCTCTACGCATTCGAATCTTAGCATAAATCTAGTCGGGTCCAACATTCTTTGTGCTAGCTATTTGTTTGTTTTTACTTCCACTTCTTTGTAAATAACTTTTATGTTTATATGAAATTTGGCTTTTCTAAAAAATAAAAAAAAGTCCAACAAAAAAATAATTTACATGCCAAATATGTTCTTATATAAAATACGAATGGTGGCTGTGGGGTTAACTTCACTTACCCCTCGTTAAGTTCTGGATATTTTCTCTAATGAACAGTGCTACTGCCCTGCGATTTGCATGAATAGTGCACTGAAATCATCATTCACTGTTTGTTCGAGGAATCCGGCCATGTAAATCACCGGCGAGTAGGGTCAACCTCACTTACCCCGTGAGGGCTGCCTCACGCACCTGGGGAGTCAAACCAAGCCCCTTTCTCGTTTCTTTAGTTCCTCAGTTCTTCTCTTCTTCTTTTCCTTTCTACCTTTACAGTAACCTCTTCATTCCCATAATGGCAGAGTGGCTCATCCCCTCTCGGCAGGCTAAACTTCTCTGGAGAGCAGCTATTAAGGATGGGAAGGCACCTACATACGATTCCTTTCTTGTGCTCTCAGTCCACGAGCGGTTACCCGTATAGAATCCACTTCCAGTCCACGAGCGGCTCGGGCTGCACATATTACCGGTGAAGGCGACATATCCTACCAAACCAACAAGCATCACTTTCTATATTATCAATTTCCTAAGGGATGCGACGCAGATTATGGTGCTTTGAAGCGGCAGGGCTCCATTAAAGACATATCTGTGGCTCAAAAACTGAACAACAGGGGATTACCCTTTGGTTTTGTGGAATACTCTGATGTAGACGATGTTGAGCTGCTTCTACTCAAGCTTAACAATACCTTGTTTGGTTTCATACAGGCTGCAAGCGAGCCGTTCTCACTATCCTAAATATAAGAATCAAAATGGTAGCAAGGAGCCAAAGAAGATGAATGGAGTGTAGAATCTGCAGAATATGAGGCCTCTGCACAAGACTCAAGCTAAGTGATAAGCCTAAATCTTCTTCTAAGCAGGATGTCCTAGCATTGAGCATCAGTAAAGACGCTTGGCTAGAACGAAGTTATGTGGGGAGGCTAATCAACACTGATGGTCTCATTGAGTTTCAGATGGCTTTGAAGGCAGCTGGCTATCTAAATATGGTGGCAAGTCCTCTTGGAGCTGGCCTGATCCTCTTATGGGAATACGAACTCCTAGACCTTTGAAATCTATTCTAATGACAAGTTATAACTAGCTAACTGGGTACAGGACATAAGACCATGGTCTATTGATGTTCCAAAGATCAGCCATTTTTGTCTGGCTCAAGTGTTTGGCTTGCCTTTGCTATCTTTGTCTGTCTCTAATATAACTGCAATAGGTAGCAGGCTTAGCAATCTGATAAGGATAGAGGACATTACGCTATCTAAACATGACCTTGAAGTTGCTTATCTTCTTTATCCAAATCCCATTACGGACAAGAATAGAACAAGATTTTGGTCTGGCTACGGGTTTGCAGTATAACTCTGCCAGTGTGAGACATGATACTGATACTCTTGTTGAGCAGGATTCTAACACTCATAAAAAAGATGCCCCCATGGATGAGAAAGAGTTAGCCTCTATTGCATCTTCTAGTGTGCAGGAGATGGACTCTGTTGAAACTATGATTGTGCAAGATTTGGAATCTGGTGTCATTGTAATCGAGAAGGAACTGGATTGCCTTGTAGAATAGGATATTCCAGCTGGAAATCTAAAAGGCCAGTCAGAGACAGCTTCTATGGAAGTAGCCAGCAGACAACAAAGAGACATAACCTTGCATGAGGGGGTGACACTGCCTGGAGAGGAAACTAAAGTTCCAAAACATGATGAATTCACCCTCTTTCCCGGGTGGACCCCCTACCTAAAAGTCCCACTTATCAGAAGGATGGAGGCTCGAAACTACCAAGCTCAAGGCCTAAAACCAGAAGTCAAACAAGGCAAGACGATAATCCAGTGAGAGCAAAAAAAATTGCTACATCAATTATCGGTACAAGCATCGGTTAGCCCCTCATTTGCCTCATTGTAACTCCACTGCACAAGGAAGCAGACTTCATAATGGACATAGGGAAACAACTGGGTATCTCTTATGATTCATGTCCTACTGAAGCTAAAAACCTATTAACAGGCATCACTCAGCAGGTGGCACCACTGAGGAAAGAGACACCAGGTTCCTCATGAAATTACTCATTTATAATGTAAGGAGATTGTGTGCTCAAGGAAGAAGAGATTGACTCAGACAACTCATCATAAAACAGAGACCCAATTTTATTAGCATTCAAGAAACAAAGATGGAACAGGTAGATAAAAGATTCTTTGCATCCCTATGGTATGACTCAATTTTTGATTGGATATACAAGAGTGCTAGAGGACAGTCAGGTGGCCTGATTTGTATTTGGGATTGCAACAAATTTAAAAAACATAACATTTTCGATGGGGAGAGTTTTGTGTGTGCAACAAGTATCTGGAAGGAGGATGGACTGATCTCAAACATGGTCAATGTATATGGACCAAATGACAAGACATTAAAGCAACTTCATTGGAGGGAGAGGTTGGATTGTAAATTGGGAAAAGATCGGGAAAATGGTGCTTAATGGGAGACTTTAACGCTATCTTAGATCCATAGGAAAGAAAAGGTACTGCATTGCGCTCTAACATTCAGGAGATGGCTCAATTCAGAGAGTTTATATCTAGGATGGATATTTCTGATCTCAGAATGTCAGGGAGAAGATATACCTAGTATTTACCCTCTCTAAGAGCCATGATCCGCCTTGATAGATTCCTAGTTAATGAGCAATGGCTAGAGTCTCCACATAATCAATGGATACAATCAAGACTGGCCAGGGAGGATTCTAATCTTTGTCCAGTTTGTCTTGTGAATAAAAATCAAAACTGGGGCCCAAAACCAATGCAAGTATTGAATATCTGGCTACATGATAAAGCATATAATGATTTAGTTACAAATCTATGGTGCAACACTACCCTGCAAGGCTATGCTAGCTACCGAATCCAAGAAAAGTTTAAAGCAATAAAAGCAGGAATAAGAAGATGGAATAAGCATGCCCCGAGAGACTTAAGTCAGGAACAAAACTTGCTTAGGTTAGAACTGAACAAGATAACTCTGGAAGCTGAACAAGATGTACCTGTACAGGCTCTTGTGAACACTGAACATATTCTTTCACACAATGAGCGTCTCTTCACAATCAACAACAAACTGATTAGCACCAAATACCATAAGTCTAGACTTACATGGCTACAACAAGGGGATGCCAACTCATCCTTCTACCACAGATGCATTAATAGCAATAGACAAAGAATTTCAATCCATGGAATCTGGGAAGGAAATAGATGGCTAGAGGAACCTGAGGAAGTGAATAAATGTTTCAGAAAACACTTTGCTAACAGATATGTAGAAACACTCCACAATAGGCTAAAGGTGATCAACATGAATTTTGCCACAATCTCTACTGCACAACAAAACTTCCTAGCAGCACCGTTTTTGAGGAAGCACAAATACTTGAAGCAATTATGAAATGTGGTAGCAGCAAAAGTCCAGGACCAAATGGTTTTAATTTTCATTTTCTTCATCCAATGAAATTTGACATATGCTTATTACTCTCTGGATTTTACAGGAACTGTTCTTTAGCAAAAGGGAGCAATACGGCTCACATTACATTGATTGCGAAAAAGAAAGAACCAATGAAGGTGCAAGATTAAAGGCCAATCACCCTTATAGGCGCCATGCCTAAAATAATAGCCAGAGCATTAGCCAGCAGAATGAGTGCAGTATTGCCAGATCTGATTTCTGCCCAACAGATGGGATTCATGAGGGGTAGGAGACTAGTAGATAAGGTGATGGTGGCAAACGAGGTAGTAGATGAGACTAGGAAGCTACATGGTCAAGCTCTAATCCTCAAAATTGATTTTGAGAAGGCTTTTGACACACTCAATTGTAGCTATTTAATAGATGTAATGCTAAAAATGGGGCTGCCACCTTACTGGACATGGTGGATCAGAGCTTTACTTGAATCTTCATCAGCCTCGGTCCTAATCAATGGAAGTCCTACATCATAATTTTACCCCTCAAGAGGCCTAAGGAGAGGAGATCCACTCTCACCTTACTGTTTCTTATAGCTACCGAGGGACTGTCCTGATTAATCACCAAGGTAGTGGATTCAGAGCTACTAAAACCTCTGTATATTGGCATAGACAAGGTTCCCATTTCTCACTTACAATATGCAGATGGTGTATTCGGATAAGCTTCATGGGAAACAATAAGAATGTTCAGAGCCATCTTCCATAACTATGAACTGATGTCGGGTCTGAAGATCAATTGCAAGAAGACTCACCTGGCCGGAATAAATGTCTTTGATCAGACCTTGCAGGCAATGGCGGATCACATGGGATGCCTCATTGGAACTATACCATTCAATTACTTTGGTATACCCATAGGAGCTAATCCACAGAAATTTAAGACAAGGACACCAATTATGGACAGGATCTCTAAAAAACTTGCTACTTGGGAGCATATATATATATATATATATATATAGGGACGTAAGTTGATCCTTCTCAATGCTGTGTTGAATACCATCCCTTCTCATTACTTCAGCTTCTATAAAGTACCTCATGCAATGATTAAATAGTTACACAAACTAATGAGGAACTTTTTATGGGGACACACTATGGAGAGACGAAAGGTCTGCTGGGTCTCTTGGATGAAAGTAATCACCCCCATTGTCAAAGGAGGTCTGGGAGTGAGGGACCCCTTGGCTATTAACCTGTCACAACTGTGAAAATGGGGGGAATGCCTACTTCAAGGATAACCAAACCTGGCCTATACCATCATCATATCAAGATATGCAGAGAGGGGCAGGCTTAACAATAGGGACTCATCAAGAACTAACACAAATAAGGTTAGATCTAAGGCATAGAAGAAGAGCAAGAACCTATGCATCTACTTGGTGGACATGGATTCAGAGTACATTGTCTTCCACCTAGTTCAATGACATGTGCAGTATTCAAGTTGGAAATGGGGAAGGAACTCTTTTCTGGACTGACAAATGGTGCACCTCCATGACCCTGGTGGACAAGTATCCTCGTTTTTATATGGCTGCAATGGATGAAGAAGACACCATTATTGAGTCAGGAAAATGGGAGGGAGACAGATGGATCTGGGAATGGTCGTGGAGAAGGAATCTGAGGGGCAATGAGCCTACTGACTATCACAATTTGTTAACACTCCTGCAGGATGTGTCTCCTATATCTCAAAGAACAAACAAGTACCATTTTACAGGGAACTCATAAGGGTCATATACTGCACAGGAAGCCTACAAGACAATCTGTTCTTACACTCAACCAGCGTTCACTGATATGGAAAGGCAACTCTTGCAGCTGGTCTGGAACCAGTTTGTTCCAAAAAAGATCAGTGTTTTTGCGTGGAAGTTAATACAAAATTCTATTCCCACGAAAGTTGTCTTACAGGCCAGGAAAATCATACACAAAGTTCAGGACATAAGTTGCACCTTCTGCCACAATGCAGATGAAACCATCGAACATCTATTTGAATCATGTGCATTGACAACCCAGGTATGAGTTCAACTACAATGATGGTTAGATGTTAGCAATGCTATGATAGTAGGAAATATTGCACAAGGATTATCCCTACAGAACTTCACCGAGATAAAACTTGCTGCTGCAAACAAGGAAACCTGGTTATCTATCTGGTTAGCTAGTGCTTTGACAACCTGGAAGGGCAAAAACAGACTCCATTTCACAACTGCTGAAGCAAACATATCTCAACTGTTAAACAGAATTCAATGCCTAAAATGGCAATGGATTAAGGCTGTGAGAGGGATACATTTGTTCCCCTACTCTTTGGCAGATTGGCTGTTAACCCCCCTGACTTGTATGGTTTTTTAAGTATGTTTTTTTGAGTGTAGGTTCAAACCAGAAGGTGCAAAAGAAAAACTGAGATACAAACATAGGATAGGCATTTCCTTTATATGTTTTCTAATGACTAAAACTTCTCTTTTGAGTGTAGGTGGCTGATTTAGAGCATAACAGTGGAGAACCATCTTGCAGTAGCCCAAAATGCAGCAGTTTTTGGATCCCCTAGATGTCCCCATAGACCCTTCGGATAATAAAAATTGAAGGAGGTTTTGTCTCAGGAGAGATTTTGAGGTTACAGATGTACCATCCATTCTAATTGGCAAATGAACACCTGTGAGGTTTAAGTTATTCACCCGTGTAGTTGTGAGCTACTCTTTCTTGTTTAGTGGACAGATTATTTCATGTGCAGATTATGAACATCTTCCCATATCTTTGCAATGGGAAGTTTATGACACACCATGTCCCCTATGCTCATGAGTCAGTAAACTAGTTCATGCCTTTTCTGTTATTTAGATGTAACTGTCTCATCTCTTCATGTTGGTACAGGTTAGGAAAGGGACCATTTAGCAGTGGAAAACTCATCCGAGACACGGTTCAAGTGCACCCTCTCCTTCACACTCTCTTACTTATGCATATATAATTATCATTTAAGTTCACGGTGGTACAAGTTAGGGAGTTGATCCGGGACATTGGCTGCTCCTTACAGATCATCTGAAATATTACCATGAGTAGAGAGAGGCATCCTATTGAGAAGAGGCGCAAGGGAGGTGACAAAAAATCACAGGGCTACGATGCTATAAAGAAAACAGGCTAAGCCTTGGTATCTACTACAGTAAAGGCACCTGCAGCCATTTGGCGACCAGCATAGCTAACGGTTGGAAGATTAATACTTGAAATATCCTCTAAATCTTTTGCTTAAAGGAATTTTTATCAATCTCTTCGACCTAACGCTATAAGGTATACAAGCAGAGCTCGATCTTTAGCATGACCCCTGTAGTCATTTATATGGTAGCCTGCATAGCTGAGAGTTAAGGGATCAATTTTGCTCATCTCCTACGTTCCTTATCCATTACTTTATGAGGAAACCATGTAATACGTTATTAGTAGTTTCCGGTACCTTGGTTTTTTATCCTAGATTCTAGTTTTTTATATCATTGACAATTCTTTTAGCTTTGTGCTAATAATGGACTATAGCAAAATGGCTCTATTAAATTCATGTGCTTCTATTTAGTGAAGTTGTTGGAACTCAATACATCAAATGACGCAATGCCTATTGGGTCGCAACAAAAATGGTCTCTTTGTATAATTACAAGGGTAAGGCCACGTACATCTGACCCCACTGACCCCAACTTAATTGGGAATATACTGGGTACGTTGTGGATTCTAATTTTTTTTATATGTTTTCTTCTATAATTCTTACCCCTTGGTAAGAAATTGTACATACTTTTTTTATCAATGAATTTTTGGCTTAACAAAAAAAAATAGTCCAACAAAACCAAGAAACATGAAGTCAACCAACCAACAATAGTCCAACAACTCAACGAGGAGGATAAGTCAGAGGAGGACAAACGAGAGCAGGAGCAGGGGCAGGAACAGGAGTAGGGGCAGGAGGATCCCTTAACTCATCATCATCAAGAAAATAACCTTCAAGTTCCTCTAGTTCTAATCCTTCAAGTTTGTGGTTCTGCAATTCCCAATCTTTAATCAATGTAAGCATTTCACTATGATATCTGACAAGTTAGCCCTCCTCTCTTCAACAATCCTTCCGGTGCAACTAAATGCAGATTATGATGATACAGTGGATACTGGGATGCTGAATATGTCCTTTGCCATATGTACTAGTACAGGGTATTGTGTTTTGTGGCTCTCCCACCATTGTAAAAAGGTTCAAGTTATGTCTATCTTGTGCATTAGGCAATTCAAAACTTGTGTGGAGGTAATTAGTTAACTCAAAGTATTGAGTTTGAAATGAACCAACCTCATCACCCATTCCCGAGGCATTCGTCGAACTGTCTTCACGTTCAATATCCTCCAACACATGCCACACACTACTTAATTTCATCCTTTCTGGTGATGTTGGTCTAACATGATATACACCAAACGTAGTCCCATACTTTGTATACATTTCCTTCATGGCAGCCTCAACTGTGGTGGCAATAGGCATGTCAGGTTCTCCTAATCCCAACAATTTACGAATCTTTGCAATTGCACCTGCAAACTTTGCCCTAGGATCCAATATCCATGCCAATGAATACAACAAAAGAGGTGTACCACATATTCTATAAACTTACTCATCATAGGCGAAATAGCAGCTTTAATGAACCTATAATCTTTGTGATTATGGAGATTCAGTGCCATGAGTACAAACTGGTGCATTGCTATGGGAGATGTGCGATAATAACTATCAGACAAAGCCAAGGTAGCATCATAGAAAACTCCGAGGAAATCAACAATCATGGCACATACATCCCAATCATCAGTGGTTATTTCTTCTGGAGGATGAGCTGAAAGAGGTTGCATATGTTGTTTTATGAAATACTACATAATTGGCATCCTGTAATCGGACGTTCTCTTAAGCATCGTGTATGTGGAGTTACAATTGATAGGCATGTTAGGGTCAAATATATGAGGCCTCAAGCCTGCAGACACACATTCAACTTACAATGCATTAATGCGTTGGTTGGACAACCTAATCCAAGTAACCAACTTTCGAACCTGAGAGTTTCACAAATCACAATAAAAGCTTAAGTAAACAAGTATAAGTATGAGTGTACGTGTATAAGGTTAAATAGAATAATTTGAAGAAAAAAAGAACCAAACCTTTCCAACATAAGGATGTAATGCTTCCAAGCCTGATTGAACTATCATATTGATAACGTGTCAAACACACCTCTGGTGGAGAAGAACCCCACCATTGTATGATGTAAGAGGAGTTTCGAGGGTGTCAATCGCCCTTTTGTTCGCAGACGCATTATCAAATGTGATAGAGATGGTCCGGTTAACAAATTCATAATCTTGAAGCACCTGCAGAATGGAATTAGCAATGATCGCACCAGTGTACCCATTTACAAGTCTGAACCATATAATTCTCTTCTGCATAGTCCAATTATCATCAATGTAGTCGATTACAACACTACAATAATCCAAATAGACTCTAAAATCCCATATATCTGATAGGTCGACAACCAGATAAGAAACCATCTTTTTTAGCAATATACATAACATATATTCTCTCGAATGTAGTCTTTTGCAATACAGGAGGACTGAGAACACTAACAAATGCAACAGAAACTAGATTTTTCTCCGTTATCATGTGACAATAGTCCCTAAGCCTATGATATTGCTCCTCGTCATCACCATAAATTGATTTAAGAGCTTTTCTCTTAGCCTGTACAACTGCATCTGATTAGCATAGACCTTTACCTTTCATTTTACTAATTTCTCAAATGCCTTCATCGTCATATTTGGATCATCAATAAAATTCTTCATGAACTTCTCTGCAAGATAGTTTGCGTCAGCACTCTCATTCTTGTACACCCTCGGACAACTATGGGACTCACCTTTGAGTGTCTTTATCTGAAAAGTAGTGGACTTTGTAACGAATCTAGCATGAATCCTCCATCCACAATTTTTCCTTACATATCGCTGTCACTGCGTGTTTCTCATTTTTTTTTCAAACTGAAGTTGTAATCCAATTAGAATCGATTGCTGCCTGAGTGCTTTCCTATATAATGATGCACTGGAAAATAATGTACCCACAGTTAGGTTTGGGTGTTGAAGTTCTCATTAAAAGTGGAAAAAAGTATACCTTCATGATTTTCAAGTGAATTGGTACCTGCTAAAACATCATAGCCACTTAGCAATATCAAGCACAGGAACAGTATCATCTAAAACTTTCAGAAATCACATCATGATGTTGAATCTCGTTATTCTCTTCAATGTCATCATAACCTTCACTTAATGCATGCATCACCTTATGCAAAATATTCAAAATACTCAGGCAACTCATTATCGGTAGAACTATCTGTGTCTGACTTAGAATTGGCATCATCTTCGCTATCTTGCTCCCTCGTAAGTATATTGGTAGGTTCATCATTGTGTTCGAACCCCTATCCACACTCACCTAATTTACCATCCTCACTTGAATTTATAGGAACATCGTCAATCATCATACCTGTTTTACAAAATTAAGCAAAACAAAAAAAGTCTTTATAAATGTGAAATTAGTTCAATACTCCTTATATTTCTTCAAGTGAAATAGCTGTAAAATCACTAATATATATATATATATATATATTGCACTCCACCTGAGTTCACATTATATGCAACTAACATCTTCCACATCCAGAAAACCAACATCATCAAAATGTATTGGTGCTAATAGTGGAATTGAGCAAAATGACTCTATTAAATTTCAGTGCTTTTATTTAGTGAAGTTGCTGCAACTCAAAATATCAAATGGCGCAACACATATTGGGTCGCAATAAAAACGGCCTCTTACAAGGGTAAGGCCGCGTACATTTGATCCCAAGACCTCAACTTAGTTGGGAATTGTGGATTTTCACTTCAGCTCAGTTACATAAGCAATAGTAACTTTTTTTCCAGCTCATGCTCAACACAGAAAGCATCTCATATTCTCTATGTAACACTCTGAAAAAGTAAATTAACAAGAAACATCGTCGGAAACAAACTTGGGAAACCTGACAAATTAACCCTCTGACTCCCAAAACTAATTGATGATGAGATGAGACGCTAACTTCCAATATATTGATTAGACTTGCAAGGAATTAATTAAACACACAACATAATCAGTTCAGGAATGGAAAAAAAAAAGCAGTTTAAATAGACAGCAAGCAGAAGTAACAGGCCACCAGCAAGTGAAAGCAATATAGAAGGTAGATTCTGAGTATGCAACTTAGCTGCTTGTTACTCCTTGATTCTTGAAACCCTAACAAGTTGCTGGAAAAAAGCGATTGGGTGTAGAAAGAAGAAGAGATGGGAGGGGAAGTAGGCGTGAGCAAAATTACCATCGGGACGGTAACCGTTACCGTTTTACCGTATTTTAACGGTTTTACGGTAATACGGAACGGTAACGGTATTTATTTTCAATTACCGTTAAAAAACGGTACGGTAACGGTTTTTACCGTTATCAAAACGGTAAAACCGTTTACCGTTTTTTTTTTTTAAAAAATGCCTCCAAAAATTTCTTATTCTTCAGTTATTCTTTCGGATAAAACAATGAAAAATTTTCAAAAACTTTTAATTGTTGTCTTTAACGTCTTATTGTCTTTAACGTGAAAACGTTTTTCTCTTAGGGATTAGGGTTCACTGTTCATTGAACAGAAATTGAACTTGTTTATGTTGTTCATTACTTGATACTTGATGTGGTAATGTTGAATTGTTTGTACTTATTTAAACTTATTTATGATGTTTATTGTTTGATCATGTTTTATCATATTTGTACGAACTACGGTGTTACAAGTTTTTAAAATTAATTAAAAATAAAATAACAAATGTTTATATTGTCAATTTTTTTAAATAAAAGAATAATACAATAACATTTAAATAATCTTTAATGCTCTTTGAGCGAATAAGAAAAAATGTATGTAAATAGTTATCATAATTCATATTATAAACATTAAAAAAAATAGCAAAAAATAAAATAAAATAAAAAAAATGGTGGTAACGGTAAAATATCATTACCGTACCGTTACCGTTACCGTACCGTTTACCGTAATACCGTAACAATACGATTTTTCGATATTATGGTACGATAACGGTAATGAAAAATCATTACCGTTTTTTAACGGTACGGTAACGGTAATGACCATTACCGTTACCGTTTACCGTTTGCTCACCCCTACTTTTGAGGTAGTTTTCCATCCACGACACTGAAGAAAACAACCATCAAATTGGCGCCGTCACCGTGGAAAGGCAAATGTGTTATGTGCTTCCAGTTCTAATTTTTTTGCTGATAAGTTTACTATTTCATCGATTTTTTTCTTGTGGCTAGCTGTCTTATGCGCAACTATCCACCTACTGATAATCTTACCTTTGACAACGAGCCAGAAAGGTTGTTTCACAGAAGGAAGAGACAAGTACATTTCTGATCCTGAAGAAGAAGCTGCTGCTACTGAACATGATATGGCACGTCCTAACCAGCAAACCTTGAAGGAATTGACTTCTCCTGACTATAACCAACAGGAGACAGTATTGCAATACCCGGATCCACCTGCTGGAACAGTTTTTGAGCTCAAATCTGGACTTATTCATTAGCTATCTTCTTTTGCAGGTTTGGCTGGAGAAAATCCTATCAGCCAAGAGGATTGACTAAGGATGTCATCAAGCTGAGAGCCTTCCCATTTTCCTTGAAAGGAAATGCAAAAGAATGGTTCTACTATCTCCAACCGAACACTATCACCACTTGGATGCAGCTGAAGCAGCTATTTTTGAAGAAATATTTCTCTGCTACCAAGTAGAACAAATTGAAGAGGGAGATCAGCAGTACTGAGCAACTTCCTGAATAGTCTCTCTATGAATACAGGGATAGATTAAATCGCCTAGTAGCTAGCTGTCCTTACCATGGATTCAATGTGCAGGATCTGACCCTCTATTTCTTTAATGGACTTTCTGTCACAGATAGCAGACTGGTGAACGCTGCATCTAGAGGGAGCCTGCTGCTGAAGCTGACAACATCCTGGAGGAGTTGGCTGAGAGTTCGAGGCATTAAAGAAGAAGCGTATCAGCAAAGAAACTTAATGTGACAGATGCTGTAGACAGTTTGGTGCTGAGAAAGGTTGAGGTTGTGGAAGCTGCAGTGAGGAGGCTGATCCAGAGAGATGAGAAAGTTGCTTCTGTTGTCTGCCAGATCTGCTTGCTGACTGACCATCACACGGATCAATGTCCTACACTGCAAGAAGAATCAGGGACTGAAGCTTGTTCCATGGGATTTCAGGAGAGAAATCAGAGGCAAGGATATGGGAACTCCTACTTCAGACCTCATCCGAACTTAAGCTATGGATACCAACAACATCTAGAACCCAAAACACTTCAGGATTACACAGAGACAAGGCTTCATGGAAGAAATGATGCAGGAGTTGATCATGATGCAGAAAGGCAATCTGCAGGCATAAATGGATTCAAGAAGCAGCATCAGCAACTTGGAGAAGCAAGTGAGCCAGCTTGCTGATTCCATGGACAAGCTGCAGGCTCGTGAATCAGGTTAGCTACCCACTCAACCTGAGATCAACCCCAAGGCTCAAGCTAAGGCCATGACATTGAGAAGTGGACTAGTTCTCCCTGAACCTGCACAGACAGAAACAAAAAAAAGCAACAGAAAAAAATAGCAGAGCAGGATTTACCTCAGAGAAGGAAGCTGATGTTGCTGATGCAGGAGCTAAAAATTCTGATAGAAATGGAAAGAACAGCAGCTGGAAGGATAGAGAACCCTTCAACACACAAAGAGGACCAACTCCTTTTCCTGAGGCATTGAAAGATTTGAACAAAAAAGAGAAGGACAACGAATTGTTATAAACTTTCAGTAAGTGTGAGGTAAATATTCCTTTGCTTAACTTGATAAAAACTGTACCTCGTTATGCTAAATTCTTGAAGGAACTCTG
>JAOWBN010219964.1:0-13280 GCA_028565015.1 Pinguicula moranensis | reverse complement strand
ACGGTTGTTCCTCTTCAATGATAAATTCAGCAATGAGTCGACGGATACGTTTCTCATCAAAAGTGTCTAACATTATAGTGTTCCCCTTTGGAGCATTATAGGTTATTTTCTTTTGAAGCTTGTCAAGAACCGTCGGACCTCGCGGAATCTTATTACATGCTTTAGCTATATGCTTAAACATACCTGAAGTCCCAACAATTCTACTATTATTGGCAAGAATTGTACCCCAATGCTTACATTTTGCATTTCCCGTCTCCTCCCCATTAGGTCCGATTACTGGTTCATAATCGTTTCATGCTCGCGACCTTCATTTCCTCTTTCTACTAGTAGTAGGTGCGGTTACGACTGAGGAGGGTGGTGTTCCATATCCCCCGTGAAGATGTTCTTCGATTTCCGAATCTATGTCGGAAAGATTGGATGTCATCCTAAGAAGTACAAAAGGAAATTTTTTGTCAAATTGAATCTGAAAATGATTGAAATGTAATGTAATATATGAAACACAACACTTAACACAATATGAAAACTGTCAAACTGAATCTGAAAATTAATTATTAACAGCCAGTTGGAACATAGCCAGTTATGTACTTTGTAATTAATTATGTAGTTGGAACACGACCAATTATGTAGTTGGAAAACTGTCAAACTGAATCTGAAAATTAATTAATCTATGTCGTTTATAATTAATTATTAACAGACAGTTGGAACACGGCCAGTTGATGCGGCCTACAAGTATCTTGACTATTTTTCAACTTTTACATTAAAGATTGACATGTAATGCGTGAAAATAAAATACAAAGTTGAAAACTGAAAAATCAAAAATCTATAGGTTGATGAAAACTGAAAATTTAAATATTAGTGTTAAGATTTAATAAGAAGCATAATATAGATTGTGAGATTACCTAACCTATCTGCCAGTCCAAAAATTAACATACTTTTTGTAATAAGCATACTTCAGACACAAAGTCTCATTTTGTGCCAGTCCAAAAACAAAAAGAATGAGTTCTGTCGTTCTGTCCAAATAAATTATGCACAATAGTCACTACACATTTTCCATCCATCTTGGCTTTAAACATAGGATTTGCGGCATATGACTACTATTGTATAAAAGCAAGTATGGAAAGAGCATGTCAAAATCTGAAATCAATAATAAACCCTAATCATAAATCACTGCAACAAAAGTCAAAATCAGAAATCAAATATTAGCATTTAGCAACAATTTGTCAATTACAAAACAATAACTAAAAGAGAGAGGAGGAGTCGACCTCGAGCACAAGCACTGCAGCAGAAGAACTGAAGAAGCAGAATGAATGAGGAGATCAGGAGACGAGGACTGAGCCACTGAGGAATCGAGCACGAGCAGTTGTCGCCTGTTGGGAACGAATGCTGCGAGGGCCAACGGGTGAGTGAGGAAGGTTGGGCGGACTCTAGTTTCAGAATTCAGATTGAGTGAAATGAAATGGAGATTGGAGGGTTCGGCCGGCGAAACTCGAAAGCGAAACTGCGAATTGTGAAACGGTCGAAGACTCGAAACCCTTGAAATCTTGAATGAAATGAAAATGGAGGGTTAGAAAATCTGAAAATGAAATCGCGTATTTGCGTTGCAATTTCATTACATTTAGAATAGGATGATTAATAATAAGAATTAAAAATAAAAGTAAAAAATTTAAAAGAAAACCTTAAACGAGTATTACCCGATAACACAAACCATATACCGGTACCGACCCGATACCTGATGGGAATCCCTAACCGCTACCTGATACCGACCTGAATTCCCGATTACCCAAAATTTTCGGGTAATCGGGAATTCGGTATTCGGGAAACTAGATACCCGAGTCCCAACCTGGACCGTTTGGCCACCCTTACTCCAACAATAAGCATAGATGGCTTAGCAAAAAGAAAATAATCTAGACAAAAGGTTGTACAACTTATGTTTGAGTACACCAACCATCTCTCAAATTATTTATACTAAGCGAGACCAAACTTTCAATAAGAATTTTCAACATGTATTAAGGGTCTAGACTAATAAGGATCATTCCTTAGATATTTGATCCGAATTTCATCTCTCTCGTCTACTAGATACTCACACATCATATTTCTTAAAGCAAATTTCTCTAAAAATCTATATCTATATCAATATCATTGAATCATTTTCGATCCTTGGAATTTTCGTAGGAAGATAATTTGGAAGACTTACAATTTCAGGAAGATCACAAGCATCGTCACTCATAAAAACTTCGGGACTTTATTAAATAACAACTTGAGAAACTCTTAGGATACCATTTTCTTGATATGTATTGTAGAATTGCCCCAATTACCTAATACTCTGAGGATACCATTTTCTTGCCAAGAATTTACCATTTTGAAAGGAGCTACGACTCCAAATACAAAGTATCCCTCCTGAATGACCCATCCAAATCTTTATGACACCACTCAAAGTTATCATTAGGTCAAAGCCTACGACACTGCCATATGTTCTTAAACACGCATTTACTCCCTTGAAGGCATAGAAATTCAATACGATGCACACAAACAAGATCACGGATACATGCCTTTTATGCAAAAGCTCTGAGGCCCCGAATATTATATGAGGCAATTATCATTTTTGTTTAAAATTGGGAGACTTTATTGGACTCATGCCGCTTGAGTTTGATATATTGAGATTGATCTAGTTCCTCCATTCTATCTAGACGAGACAAAAAAGATCTAAGCTTTGGGTATTTTGATGAACGTCCAAATCACGTGCAAATTCCAGTATTGGTTAAGATTCAGGTAAAGTGGCAACATTGGAGACCGCAGAAAAAATGTCTTCGAGTACTTCATCGAGCCTCTTGAATTCGTCGAGTATGGTCATAGAGCTTCTCGGTAGAGTTAATCACAGGATTTTGAGAGAGCATATTTGTCGACCCATTAATTCTCTAGAATGAACATGGGGATATATCAAGCTGGGTTTCTATAACAAACGGATCTGAACGTTGATGGAGGGAGTTGGTAAGTGATGCGAATCTTAAGGTATATAATTAATGCACAAATAATTACGAAACAAGCTAAAATACTCTAAAATTACTTAACCGTAAGAGAACAGCATCAATTATAGCAATAAAATGGTCGGACCACAGGGATGCAAATTAGACTCTTAGCACTCAGCCTCGTTAACCCTAACAACATACACAAAATTACAAGAAGAAAATTGAGGTGTATAATGACCAAATATGAAATAAAAAATCATAAAATTGTAGAATCAAATTGAACTACGGAGAGAAAGAAAAAAGCAAACAGGTTTTGTTGAATTTTAATGAGACAAAATTACTCCTAACATGTTTCGGGTGGCTAAAATACACAAGATCAAATTAAAGTCCTTCGTTTGATTTTATGCTAATAGGAAAGTGTTGATTTTTTACTCTAACGAACTGAACATGTTATTAGAATTGTAAATTTATAGCATGTTGAACACATAACATATAAATTCATCCTCGTTATACTAAAATTCTAACAAGATGCGTTATAAATTTTAATATAACTTCTAGACACATAACACCATAATCCGCCCCTAATAACTCCTTTTTTCAAAGAAAACTTCAAGAATTTCTAGACTAAGTATGCTCTCAATTCCGTAGCTAAAGAGGCAACCAGTCTTGGGCTTGAACAAGCATGTTTTGACGTGTACAAAACCTACAAGTTGAAAATCAAAATATTAGCGTAGAATATGTAGTATAACATCCAAAGTGCAAAAAACATAAAATTCGAACAATGTGTGATATAACCACCTTACTCCACGTTAGGAGTAAATAAATTCTTAACCTTTCATCGTCGATGATCGCACCATGAGAATTCTGAAAGAGGAAATCATCTTTGGATCAAAAGAAGTGAAGAAAGAATTTATTCTGAAATTTTCCTCAAAACCGTATGTACTTTCTAACAAGAAGAACTCAACCAAAACTTAAGAGGTTAATCTAAATTTCGACCACCACTCAAACTCCCCCCTCTACTACGCACATTGCCCTCTATTTTAGAATTCCTCCAAGACTAGGTGATAAAGATGAGAATTTCAATACAATTTGAAGATAAAGCCTAAATAATAATCAAAATCCTAAATTTTAGGATTTTGATGTCAGTCTTCAACTTCCTTCTCAAGTATTTGAATATGTGAGCCTAAAAATACTATCTTTGATCAGATCATCAAGTTGGTTCATGTTTATCTGGATCCAATTCGAAATCTTTGGCATTTGTTGATTCATTGAACCTGGACAGTTTCTTGTTACCAACTAGAAAGTGATTTTTCGCCAATTGTTGGGCCGAATTACGAGCGGGCTTCTTCTAAAAAGTTGTGACACGCAAGGGCGGAACTAGCCCTACAAATTAGGGTGGGCTAAAATATCATGATTTTTTTTTCGCCGCTATTAAAAATAACATTCAATCAAAATAATTAACAAAATTTAAGTAATTAAACAATAAAATATCTAAATATATCAACTGAACCACAGTGCCGATGAGCAACTTCACAAGTCCTATTTCAGAAAGATAAATTAGTTGATTCCTTGCAAATTTCACTTTGATTGTTTCATTGGCACATACATATACATGATGTTAGATGTTCTACACATCGCACCTTGTTCAAGCAACGATGTGCTTCAAGAACTTCTTTCAGATTAAGCATTGGCTCACCCATTCCCATAAACACAACATTTGTGACTCTACACTTAAAGATTTCTTCAATCGCCAAAACCTGAAAAATAATGCATCTTTAGTGGATAAACCAGTTCAATACAATCTTAGGATGATTCATAAACGAAAGCAAATTCAGTAAACAACAAACAAACTCTTGAAAGAAGAAAGAAGGACATGAATAAAACAATATGGTGCTGGAGAAGCCTCCTGACATAAATACCTGATCAACAATTTCATGTCTCTTAAGGTTCCTTGAGAAACCTCCCTTGCCAGTGGCACAAAAGGAGCATCGCAATGGGCAACCCACCTGGTCACTAAAAGCGTAAGAGGAACTAAAATGCAATAAAGAAAACATATTTCAAACCAAAAATCCTTGAAGGCAAACTATTAACAACTTAGAAGTCACCTGTGATGAGACGCATGCAGTCAGTCGAACTGAACCTTTCTCATCTTTTACAGGTATGCCGACAGTTTCAACCAGCCTGTTGTCGCCCAGCTTCATTAGTAACTGAAAAGAAGAATAGTCTGGGAATGAAAAAGAGAAGCAAAGGGAAAAGGTTGCATAAAATGATGGAGACTACCCAAAAAAATTCCCTAAGACATCCTCTAGAACCTTTTAACAAATATGCACAACCTGGTACTTTTCAATTTGACAGTGTTCTACATATGCATAACAATTCAACATAAATCGAATTCCGCTATCTAAATATTCCGTAGTATGAAGGTTTCCTTTCACCGTAGAATATATGAAGATAAGAAAAGTGGCAATGGTGAATTTTTCACCTTAATGGTACCATCAGCAGCAGTGATCTCCTTATAAACAGGAGACCTGCCAACACACCAGCCAGCGTCCTGCAGCTCATTCCTGAAAACCAATGGCACTTCTAACAAAAAAGATAAAACAAAAGTTTAGACACCACTTTACATCCCACAATAAAATTCGGTAAATTCATCAAGACATTTGTAACATTAAGCACTCACACTGATTAAGATCTTGTACTTCTTTAACCTTCATTTTGTACAATAAATGATGCAACTGCTTACCCCTGTATTTTTGCTACCACCAGAAAACAGGACAATTACATTATCAAAACTTCAAATTTTGAAAAAAAAAAATGCAGAGAATAATCATCCGAATCCAACTTGGTGCATACCTGGCCCAAATCAAGAGCAAGTTGGTGGAGTTCCGATTCAGACATGCCAAGAAGCACGCGCGAGTCTTGTTTAGCTTTGGGCAGCGGAGATACGGCCAATGTAGAGGAGCTGTCCGTCCTGCTTCCACAGGCCACTGTAAACGAATGAAACTGCACCTTACGTGCGAGAGGAGCGTGGCGGAAAGCGGCCATGGGCGTCATTCTGTGGAGAAATTGAACGGTGGAGAAAATGATGATGACGACGAAGGTAAACTTCGCCTCGGGTCTGCAGCAAAAGGCATTTATAGCCCAATGGAGACGCACCGTACCTTTGGGATTAAAAAAGGAAAACAAAATACAATTAAAATAATAACTTTTTGTAGGAAAAAATAATAAATTAAAAAGAGTAAATATGGGCCAGGTCAGCCCGCGAAGAAAAAGTAGCCTGAATTATAAATATGGGCTTAGACTCCAAGGGATGGCACAACCTACCCGTTATTATTATTAAATAATTTTCATAATTAAGAATTTATATCATTGGAATATATAACCACAACCTATCCAATATATAACTTATTATTGGAACCACACTACACTACAATTACGATTTGTCCAGTATATTCCCAACTAAGTTAAAGTATAGGGAATCAGATGTATATAACTCTACTCTCGTAATTATATAAAGAGGTTTCTGTTTCAACTAAGTTGAAAGTGTAGATGATTAGATGTATACAACCCTACTCTCGTAATTATATAAAGAGGTTTCTATTGCCACCCAAAATGCATTTGAAATATTGAATTTCAGCAACTTTACTTATAAAAACATGCAAATTTAATAGTAATTTTGATATAATTACTCTTTCAATTAAATTTGTAATAGACAGACACTTCTAGTTGTAATAAGGAACTAAATAATCAAACTTGGCCTGAACCTTCCATTTGCTAAAACAGAATGACCTGAACAGGAACCCCAAGGCCCAACCCCAGTACAATATTACAGCCTCTACAACTTTCTCCATGAAATACAAAAATTAACAGTCAACTCATACAAACACTTGAGAGCAACAGCCTCAAGTTGCCACAAGAAACACATAAAACAATCACTATATACTGTTTTCTCCACACGAGAGTCTTGTCTAGTTTTGGATTTGGATTCTTGCCACTTGCCAGCATCATCTCCACATTTCCCTTACACTTCTCTCAGTACTCCTATTCACGCCATAACTGGTGAAACAGAAGGCCTGGGATAAGAATTATTAGCCTTTCTACTGGAAACCTGAGCACATATCCTCTGGCTCTGCTGAGTCTCTCCTCTCACAATGCCTGTGTCTTGTAGTTTTTCCAATTCTTTCACCACCTCATCCATTCTGGGCCTGTATTTGGGTTCAGTAGCTATGCATCTGACAGCAAGAGTAGCTGCTCTCAGAGCTGCGCTGATCGAGTATTGACCGACGATACGGGCATCTACCACACGAAGTACTCGGCGTTTGCTGGCAAGATAAGGCTTTGCCCACTCAATCAGATTCTGCTCTCCTTGGGGTCGGTTTTTGTCGAGAACACGACGGCCTGTCAGCATCTCAAGGAGAACCACACCAAAGCTGTACACATCGCTTCTGGTCGTGAGATGACCTTCAAAACAAGTGATGAGAAAGATCAGATGAGAACACAAGGAGTAATCAATGGAATAATAGATGTCTACTTCAAACTAGGTGTACATGAAGGGTATGCGTTTACAAGTCATTGGATTCAAGTACCTGTGGCCAGGTACTCTGGAGCTGCATAGCCATGAGTACCCATAATTCTTGTTGAAACGTGGCTCCTGCCATCCATTGGTTCGTCCTTAGCTAACCCAAAATCAGAAAGTTTCGCATTGTAGTTCTGCAATCCATCAATCAATCAGTGAATTTGTGATAGATTAGACAGTTTCTAGTATGGGAACAAGAACAATGCAGCAAGATCAGTCTTTCATACTGTGTCCAGTAATATATTTGATGACTTGAAATCACGATATATGACTTTGGCTTCAGGGCTGTGAAGATATGCAAGTCCTTTTGCAGCACCAAGAGCCACCTTCATGCGTAGGTTCCAAGACAATGGTTGGAAGTAAGCCGTTCCTGAGAAAGGCACTGTTTTAGAAGCCTGTGTTCATCTTCTAAACTGTTTGAATAAACTCAAACTTACTCCTGAAAAGATGATTCTCCAAGCTTCCCCTAGGCATGAATTCATAAACTAGAAGCCTGTGTTCATCTTCTAAACAATACCCAATCAACTTCACTAGATTAGGATGGTAGAGTTGTCCCAGATAATTGATTTCAGTCTGCAAATTTTCAAAAAGGGGGAGATGAAATGAAATTCTCATATTATTTAGCCTACCAAACAACAAAATTCTATCACTTACTAGCCATTCTTTATGCCCTTGTAAACCTTCTTGATTCAATCTCTTCACAGCAATCACCAATCCCGTACCTGGTTTCGCAGCTTTAAAAGTGTTCTCATCTATCCATCCCTTGAACACACACCCAAACCCACCTTCTCCCAACAAACTATCCGGGCGAAAGTTTCTGGTAGCTACTTTGAGATCATTATGGCTGAAACTCTTCAAAGTTGTCGACACCAAAATCTCATTCTCACCGCGAGGGGTTAACGGGACAGAGAGGGAAGAAGATCGCCTAGGGCTTTGTCCTGCAATTGGAAATGTTCAGATGCATCCACAGCTTCACATACACCATAGAATCGTTCCAAAAACTAATGAAATCAGACAATTAAAGAGACTCACCAACTCGCCTAGGACTGTCTGCTCTAATCCTAACGCTGAAGCAAGAACCCATCAATCAGAGCTCTTGTTCGTGAGAATAAATGGGACACTGACAAAATCCAAACACCACAGAAAAACTTTTAAAGCTCTAGTAATTCAACCGTAGTCCACACCCCAAGTGTGAACGAATTTATCTTGAGATTTGGTGAGCAGAGGAAAAGATGTTGTTGGGGTAATAGGATCGATGAATATGAGTAGAATATGTTTACCGTTGTCGAGTTGGCTTCACGAGAAGCTATCCGGCTATGGCTACTTGTATATTCTTCCTTGCTACACTGTCGCGGAGGCTACAAAATGGCTGACTTTTCTTCCCGCCCTGGACCTACACACAACTGATGTCTGCAACTTCCACTTGTTCACATGCAAATCAAATATACTGTTGGATATACAGTGCAGTGCATGTGGGGGAGTAAATGGGGAAAAGTTAGGACAAAACATAAGGTGAAAAGATGATACACCTTTTATACCTAAATTAAGAATAATCAGATTGATTAGATAGGCCTTTTATCCCTGGTCTTGAGAATCTTAGCAAATTGCATAACTTGTGTTGATGTAATTTCTTATGGTTTTGAAAACTGAGAAGTCTAATGTATCAAGATCCATATATTTCAAACTGGAACAGCATACGATAACAAAAACTATTCATCATTCAGAAATGTCAATCCCACAAAATATAGCGTGAGGTATATAGCTACTCGCGCACTATGCATTTTAAGATCGAATAACACACCAATGCAGATAGGATTCTTTATTCAGTATAATATTTTCGAATACAAAACATAGTAAGAATATGGATATTTATATGTAGGAATCAAATGATGTAACTATCTCTCTATTAATGGAATTGTCGAAAGCTGTGGACGGGAAGGTGGTTCAACCAACATAGGAAGGATAGAAAGTAATTTTCAAGTACAACTCTTCCTCACAAGGAAACTGATCATAATGCAAAACATGTTGGTTCTGCATCAGTTTTATTTTCTTACAATGGCTAGCAGTCAATATCCTGGCAAGTCTCAAGTCTCTTAGCCACTAACATTTCCTGCAGATATCTCATTATCCTCCTCCTCCTCCTCCTCATCTCCTTGTCTGATCTGTTGGGTTTGAGCTTGAGCTTTCTCAAGAATCTTTCTCTTTTGCAATTCCAAGTCTCTATGGAAATCCATCCTCATCTTTTCAAGCTCCAACATTTGCTGTCTCTTGCTATTCTCAATTTTCTGGTATATCTCACTGAATCTGTAGATTGAATCAGCAAGTAGTTTAAAAGTTCCTTTCTTCATCATCTGGGGTGGCATATCCTCGGTTTCGTCTTCTCCATTTTCTGCAGATTCTGAATCTGCAGCACAGTCACGCATCTCATCCAGACCATCCGACTGGTTGAGATAAACTTTGGTGTTCGTTAATACGAATTCTCCCGAGTCCCCACCACATGAGAAGCCTCCTTGCTGCAAACTTGATGACAATAGCTCATCCATTTGCGTGAAATATACCCATCTACTAGCTGATCTGCCACCATTTCCAGGCTTCATCTTCTCCTTTTTGTACTTTTTCTTTAGCGTGTCCAAACGGTTCCTGCATTGTGTGTCCGTTCTTTCAATCTTTGATTTTTGTGATACCTTTTCAGCAACTACTTGCCACTCTTCAGAACGGAGACTCTTCCTCCCTTGTTTCAGAAACCGGTCACCCCAAACCTTAAGTAGTATGAAAGTTTCATGCTCGGTCCAATCTGTCAATGGATTTCTCCCACCATATGATGGCTTTGGAACTGAAGCTGAAGCCAGGTTAGATGGTGGTGCAGGTACCTGAGGGACGAATTCAGAATTCGACAATAGGGTCTTGAGCTTTCTCTTCTTCGGGTGCTTCTGCATATCACCAATATCATCATCATCACCACCATCAACATCAACTGCATCCCCAGATTCGTAATCATCTTTGCTAATCCTTTCATCATGCCCCTCATCATCCTCATCCTCATTTTCTATATCATTATCTCCTCCATTGTCGATACCTTCATCGTCATCTTCTTCATCCTCTTCATCCCCATTGCCATCATCATTGTCAGTATACGAGTTCCCAATATTCCGACGATTGCCTGCACTTTCACTAGAAAGCTTTGGACGAGTTATGCCAAATGAACTGGGAGGACAACTCTTCTCATCAACATCATCCAAATCCATCATGATTAGCAGCGGGGAAGAAGATAATATAATCTGTTTGCAAG
This sequence comes from Pinguicula moranensis, assembly GCA_028565015.1. Taxonomy (NCBI): domain Eukaryota; kingdom Viridiplantae; phylum Streptophyta; class Magnoliopsida; order Lamiales; family Lentibulariaceae; genus Pinguicula; species Pinguicula moranensis. The sequence goes on along the minus strand of JAOWBN010219964.1, from coordinate 2,449 downwards.
ACACGAGTTCGCTAAATACCCAAATCATTATGATACCTCTAAAAAGTGTGGCAAAAACAACAAAAAGGGAAATTATCGGCAAAACTCAATCGTTCTAAAGAATACACTCCATACAGAAATCCCAAAGCAAAGTTTCCATAAAAAAACACGAAAAATCCAGAAGAAATCTAACCTCAAAGAACTGAATTAAACACCAGGATTCCCTTCAAGATTCAATCATTCAAACTTCCTGGAAAACAAGTAAGCAGAGCAGATAACGAGCATTCAGAATAATGTGATCCAAGTACAAGTCTCACGAGAATGCATTTGTATAGAAATCCCAAAACAAAATTTCCATAAAAAAAAACGAAAAATCCAGAAGAAATCTAACCTCAAAGAACTGAATTAAACACCAGCACTCCCTTCAAGATTCAAACTTCCTGGTAAACAAGTAAGCAGAGCAGATAACGAGCATTCACAATAACGTGATCCGAGTACAAGTCTCACGAGAATGGAATTTGATTCGACGAGAAATCTCGTGAATTTCTTGGAAATCTGCGAAGACGACGAACAATTTTGGGTGTACTGTGGGGCTTGAAGATTGTCCAGGTCCGAATTGGGTGATGCTAAAATGCGCTGGAGATGACGTCACTAATTCTGGCGGCATCTCACTCGCTTAGGGCCCACCTGGGTCGTTTGAGGAGTTGTAAGTAGGGGCCCAACGGTTTTAACTTTTAAGATAAAATTTTAAAATGTAAGTAAAATTATATTTAAAGTAAATCTCCAAATTTAGGCTTCTAATTACTCTTAAGATAAAACTTAGAAGGGGAAATTTGTAAAGTAAAAAAACATTTAAAGTAATTAATTCCTAAGTTCCAAATCCAATATTTAGGCTTATAATTACTATAAGGAAAACAAAAGAAATAGATTGTCATTTAAACCTCTTTTCTTGCACTTAACCCCCACCCCCAAAAATTACTTTAAGAGTTCATTACTCTTGCACAATTACGGGGTCCGTTTGGTAGCATGATAGCATTTATCCTACAATTATCCTGGATCGCGAATAATCGAGGGTTAACTCTTCTCGGATCAGTGAGGGATAAAACCTAATCATGCATATTATGTCGGATAAAAACTGGCGTTTTATCACCCAGTTAGCCAAAATTTTGGGATTATCCCGCGCGTGAAAAAAAAATACATTTACCAAACAATGGATAGCTAAGGATAACATACGTTATCCCATCGCTGAACTGCTACCAAACAGACAGTAAGAGTACAATTGTCTTTATTGGTAATTAAGAGAACAATTTTGATTAGTCGTTAGACGTTGGTCGTTATTCGTTGCACCGGACAAAGTTGATAAGCTCATGAATTCGAAATGATTTGATCATAAGTATCACGCTAGCATATCATGTTTATTGCAAATGGAGATGAAATAGTCATTATTAATATTTTTTTTAGTTTTGTATTAATAATGGATTAGATTAAAATGACTCTATTAAATTTCAATACTTCTATTAGTTGAGTTAATGGGAATAAATATATCAAATGACGCAATGTATTTTGGTTGCAACAGAAACAAATTCTTTGTATAATTACGAAGGTAACGCTGTGTACATCTGACCCCCAGACCCCACCTCGATTGAGAATATACTTGGTATATTATTGGTGTTGTATCACGCTAGCATATCGAAATTTCAAGACAAAAAAATTAGAATCTATTCCTTGATTATGAGAAAAAATTGCCTTTCTTTGCAACTTTGGGGTGTTTTGTGCAGCCTTCTTATGCTTATAATTGGCTTATAAGAATCTTTTTTCAAAAACTGATGAATAATTTTTTGAAAAAAATGTACTTATAATTCAATTATAATTTTAAGAAGGTTGCGCAAAACAGGAGCTTCAACTTCAGACTGTCTCTTAAATGTCAAACCAATTCTTTCATAGTTACCAACCATCCTGTCTTTTTTCATTCTCCTGTGTCCTAATATGGTAACAATGTTGTTGTTGTTTTGTATAATATGGTAATAAATAATCATGTTACCCATTTGCATCACATTTACTTCACTTCCTTCTCCTTGGCTAGCCAATAATCCAGATAGCTCCAACTTCACAGTTCGCACAGTAGTCATGAGTCATGACTTACCTGTAACACTGTGCTTCTCACAGCATCATTTGTTTTTTCGAAAAACAAAATTATTACATGGAAAGTAGTAATCATGACATGCATTATCCTGTCCTTGTTTCATTCTAGGTAACGACATAAATCTGTTAAAACAAACTCACCAAGCTCTATTTAAAAGGTTGGTGATAAGAAACTGATAGCAGAGAAGCAGTTGGAAGTGGCAAAGGTTCTTGCACGGACACAACAGGTATTCTACTCCACTTGCCATGTTCAACTTCAAGTTTCAATTAACATTTTGTGGATGAACAGTAGGTGGAGGCAGGGGGCGTGGGGGGGGGGGGGGGGGGG
>JAOWBN010219954.1:0-13280 GCA_028565015.1 Pinguicula moranensis | reverse complement strand
CCATTAGTGACCTCTAGCAAAATATCATGGTCCCCAAACATTGAGAATAGTCATGGAAGGAGACTATCCTTTCAAGATTTAACTCTTATGTAATTAATATCCTTTCTGCTTGTTCATATCCCTAATCTTTTATATTCAGGTTATTTGTCATCCTCATTAATATACGTAAGATATCTTGTAACGAAAATCATGTTCATTGAGTACTAATTAAAAACATCTTTCTAATTAAACTCATGCTTTGCAAAGGCTTCCATGACTTCTTACAAGTGGTCATAGGGAGATCTTCTCCAGAAATCATGCATTAGGAGCGGTGAATCTTTTATTGATCACCACGATCCTTCCATACTTCAAACCACTCCCAAGACTACCCATTGTACCCATTTATGGTGTAACTCCAAATAGAATCATAGAGTGACATCTATACTCCAGATCTCTATGGAGATCTCAAGTTTAAGGTCACTTATAGCTACTATTCTTTAGAGTATCAACCATTGAGAAAATAGTGATCTCTATGCGATTCAATCCGATGTATTTGTCAACTACAAGCATTCATGTTCTAGCTTAAGTGTCTCTACACTATAATTGATGAGATCAACTATTTCCTTCAAAAGGATTTCGCTTAGAACATACTAACCTATCCAAATTAGTGATGCCTTATCTCACTAATGCTATGGTTAGAGATGTTTAGAATTGATAGCGTAATTAGAGTGGTCTCATCGTCACATCTCTTTGTGATACACTCTAAGTTATCAACACTAGGCTTTACTATTAGGAATGCTATAAATAAAGCAAGTAAATAATCAAATAGCAAAGGTTACTACAATTATATATGTAACATTAAAGTATTAATACAAATGCCCAAGATGATTGGCCTTAAGGCATAACACTAATACATCATTACCTACAACTACATCGTCTTCCCCTGAATAGGGCTCCTTCATATGACGCTGAGGTCATTGGTGATGTGTTGATTTGCTCCATTGCCACATGTCATTATTTAGTGCTGCATTAGTCTGAGCAACCATGGTAGCCAATTGTACAGGAGGATGCTTGCATCCAATCCATTTGATTATAGCAGTCAAGAGCTTGATGGCTTGTTTCTCAACATATTTGACACGCGTCCGGGTTATGCTCAGTATCATCACCATAAACTTCACAAGTAGCAGATATATGGCCCACATTGACCTGTTGTCGCCCCTTGTTCAAATTTAGATAACACCGACCAATACCTAGATTTTGACGAGATTTTTGCTGATTGAAATGACCATGTTGAGTAGATTGGCCAAAAAGGGCAGAGAAGCCATAGACCCCTCGACTACGGAAATTGTTTCCACGTCCACAACAATTCCGACCACACAACAGGGGAGAAAGAATTTCGACCATCAGAGTTGCCAGAATCTTGACCTAGCCGCATAAACAATTCAACAAAATTAGGATCCATACTCTTCTGAGAATCCAATAAAGCTTCATAATTGTACAAGTTGTTTTCAAAGTTGCCAAGGGATAGAGTGTTATCATAGTGCTCGGGGGAAATGCTCGACATATAAGGAATGAAAAAAAATGGAGAATAAGCCCCATGTTATGAACCTGAACAAATAATCATTACTGACTGGATGACCACCACAAGCTAATTTAGTAGGAATCAACTTCATAGCCAAGACCAAAATTGATGCACCTAAGTTATATTGAACACGTATAGAAGCAACTTTAGTGAGAACCTACCCCGTAATACAAATTGATCCTGTTTCATCCACGCGGTAAATTTTGGATTGATAGTAAGAGATTCAACGTAAGAGTCTCCATCCAGAATAGCTTTCACATCTTTGATAGGGAGTCATGCCATCGGCAATCCGTATTAAATCATTGCTTTGAAGAATTGGATCAATCTATGCATACTATATCAAATAATTGGATCCATTGAGTTTTATGGACACAATTTGAGCAACATTGGGCACAACTAAATTAGCAGAGTTGAAGTCATCATCCCAAACAGAAATGTAGTGCAACTAGAGATCAGTGACTCTGAAACAATCAAATAGAAACACGAGAACACGGGATGTTCTTTTAACTTTGAGAATTTGATTGTGAGTTTCTTTGAATTGTATTATTTGCTTTATTTATTACAATTCTTATAGAGTCTAGGATTTTCGGGTTAAGGTAAGATCTTTGAATGATAAGGAAAGGATCAATTTAGGTTGATCTTTTCCTTTTACAATGTCATCCAAATATTACCTTATTCAGATGCATAATCAAATACTCCCTTTCAAGTTGAATTATAGGATATTCAATTCCTAACTTGCACATTACGCTAGTAAGCGCCTGACTTGGAATTACTTTTGTCAAGATGTCAGCTATTTGGTCTTCCGAGTGAACGAATGGTAGGATGATGATTCCTCCTTCAAGTTTCTCTTTGATAAAGTTCCTGTCAACCTCCACGTGCTTGGTCCGATCAAGTTGTACTGGATTCTTAAAGATACTTATTGATGCTCGACTATCACACTTTAGTTTACATGTGCTCATTGCGGGATATCCTATCTCATCTAACAATTTTCTCAACCAGAGGATCTTAGCCAATTCTCGAGCTATTCCTCAGAACTCTACTTTAGCACTTGAAAGGGTCATGAGAGTCCCTCCTACCAACATAAAGTACCATGCAATCGATTTTTGATCCATAGTGTTCCCTGCCTAGTCTGCATTAGTGTATCCTTTAATCTCTAGATGATTGTCTCTTCTGAATCGGATACCTTTCCCTGGTGATCCCTTCAAGTAGCAAACAATTCTCAGAGCTGCTTTCATGTGTTCTGTCTAGGGATTATGCATAAACTTACCGACAACGCTACAACATAGGCTATATTGGGTCTGGTAATTGCTAAATAAATCATCTTCCCAACTAGATGTTGATATTGTTCCCCATTCACCAAGGTGGCCCCTTCAAACATTTGTAACTTATGATTAACCACGATTGGTGTATCAACTTCTTTACAGTCAACAAGGTCCTTTTCTGCTTAGAGGTCAAGTACATACTTCCTTTATGAGATATATATCCTCGTTGTTGACCTTAGTACCTTGATGCCAAGGAAATAATTTAGCTATCCAAAATCTTTCATTTTGAATTCTTTGAATAGGTTCTTTTGAAGTTTTGCAACCTCTTCTGCATTACTCTCTGTGATTATCATATCATTGACATAAGTAATCAGGAAGGTTATCAACTCCCCTTTTTTCTTTAGAAACAAAGTGTGATCAGAGTTGTTCTGCCTGTATCCATATCACTTCATGGCCAAGGTGTATTGTCCAAACCATGCTCCGACTGATTATTTTAGACCATATAGAGCTTTCATCAATATTCATACCTTAGTGTTCTGAAATTTCTTGGGAAACCAAGTGAAACTGTCATATACACATCCTCTTTGAGATCTCCATGTAAGAACTCATTCTTGACGTCAAACTAGTGAAGCAACCAATCTAGATTTGCAGCAACTAAGAATAGTACCTGGACAATATTAATTTTTACAATCAGGGAGAACGTCATAGAGTAGTCAATTCCATATGTTTGAGTGTATCCATTTGCTACTAACCTAGATTTGTGCTATTTTATTGAGCCATCAGCCTTTTGTTTCATTGTAAATACCAATTTACACTAGACTCGTCATTTTTCCATCTAGCAGCCTGCATTTCTCCCTGTTGCCATTCTTCTCCAAGGACACAATTTCATCCTCCATTGCCTGTTGTCACTCCTTGCATTGTGCCTATTGTATTATATTTGGCATAACTACTAGACGTCTATCGACACTCCCCCTTACCAAGTTTGACGAAGGGTATTTGGATGCACATGGCATGTACTTAGGTACATCTCTTTGGAGGAATAGCTGAAGTGCTTCTGGGAGGGAACACATATCGTCCTTGTTTCTCAATAGATCCTTTTTTGGGGGCTACATTTTCAATATTATGGTAAACTGCATTGGAAGTAATATCATAAATAAGCCCCGAATTAGAATTACTTACCTTAGGGTCATCAAACGAGGAAGGTGACGTGTAGGTTGCTGACGTGAGGGCCTATTCTATGTTTTCAGAGGGAGACTTAGCGGTGACTCCAGTTGGCTCTATAGTGACAGTTATGGGCAAACTGGTTGGATTGAGCAACCAATTCAGAGGATCCTTTTCCCTATTCTCTCCTTGGCCGTTGGATTAGATGGTATAGTATTACTCAATCTCGAGGAAGTCATAGTCCATGTTTGTATACATGCACTAGGTAATGGGATCAAAACATCAATAGCCTATATCGCTAATTTCTACAAACACACATTTTATGGCACATGGTTCAAGTTTGGTATGATCAACCTTGGGAATGTGAACAAAGATAGAACAACCGAAGACCCGTAGGTGAAGGGTCAAGGCAGATGGGGTCTATGTGTGTTTAGATAGGGTTTGCAGTGGGGTTTGAAGCTGTAGTATCTTGGTAGGTAGGCGGTTGATGAGATATACGACTGTAGCAACTGCCCCTGCCAAAAGGAAAGAAGGACGTGATACACAAGAAAAAGTGCCCTTGTGATATCAAGAAGTATACGATTTTTTTTCCGGCCACCCCATTTTGCTGTGGTGTATGGGAACATGTGGTTTGTTGAACTATTTTTCTTGAAAGAAATTTTTAATGGAATGGTTCACATATTACCCCCACCTATCTGATTGAAGAATTTGATTTTTTTTTTCTGAAATTGGGATTTAATCATGGCATAAAAGGCAACAAATTTGTGGAACATCTCAAACTTGTTATATAAAAAATATACTCATGTGATCGTAGTACAATCATCAATAAATAGCAAAAATATAGAATAGAACTGTTCCCCAAATATGGGTCAGGACCACATACATCAAAATGAACAAGAGAGAAAATAGTACTGTGCTATTAAAAAGTATTATTTGAGGAATACGAGTGTCTTTGACTTTTAGTTAGGCAGCATGTATCCCATGAAAAAGTACTAGGCTGTTTAAAAAATTGAGGAAATAAGAGTTTGAGGTACCTAGTGGATTGGTGCCAAAATGTCGGTGCCAGAGCGAGATTTGTCGGTCAGCTGTCCTGTGAGTCAACAATTGCATTTCCCTAGCGAGCCACGTCATCAACATAGTACAGGCTATCATGGTCAGTGCCACGCCCAATGTTCTCTCTCGTCTGGATATCCTGTAATAAGCCAAAAGGATGGGTACATGAGCACCAAGCAATTTAATTCCTTAGTCATATGACTAATAAACAAAAGTTTGCAGGGCAAAGATGGAACATACAGGCAATTGAATATAGTGAGCTAGGGTGAAATTTGTTATTCTATCCCATTGGACGGCAGAAATACCCCATTAGCAGCCTGAATACATTTTCTTTTTTGACTTGAGGTGGTGAGAAGGTCAGTGAGGTCATTAGTCATAGTATCAGTGACCCCACAGTCAAATAACCACTGAATTTGTTAGGGAGGTTGAGAGGATTGTGTCGTAAAGGTGATTGACTCACAAAGTGTGATTGTGGGCTCAGGGGGCTCTAAGTTGAAGCACTCAAGACCAAAGAATTTTGGATTTACAATAATGGTGTGGGGTTGTGATGTTTGGAATTGTGAAGGGCATAATCGAGAGGGTTGAAAGTGTTAGGGTTGTATTGGAATTTTTGGGGAGTCTCGGTTGTATCACGTTTTTTGAGAGTTTGTGGGGTTGTATTCTATTGCTGGGATTTTTTAGGCATATTTTGGAATAACTAGAAGTTTGGGACGTATCTGTAATAACGCAAAGGAGTTTGGGTTTATTTGAGGCACATGATAATTCGAAGGATTTAGGAATGAATAATCGTTCACAAATCTAGTACCTATCGCGAAACTCTCAGTTGTGTCTTCGGGTTCCATGGTCATGATGGTAATTACCCCAAAACTTGTCCTGCCGTGGGTGCTGCCACTGCTTCTAGTAGCTTGTCTGCTATTCGCGGTGGTGGCCCCTGCTCTCTTTATCTTTCTTTTTTTCACGTTGAGCCACCATTTGGGATATCCCACTCGTTTGAAATACCCTTCAAGGTTGTGCCCCCTTTTTTGACAATCTCATCACCAGAGTTTGGATTTGTCTCCATTGTCGACTTGGGATGATGTTCTTGCCACGCTTTGGCTAGATCTGACCTAGATTTTGTGGCAAACACACTACCAACACCCAATGATGGTTCACCACCTTTGCCCTTTGCTAGATTGAGAGTATCTAGTGTTGCTACCTCAAGATGGATTGTTGCGTAGGTGGTCTTGACTAAGGGCAATGAGGTTTCCTTTAGAAGATCTCGCTTCCTTGACTAAGGGCAGTGAGTTTTCCTTTTTTGACAGTCGTGTTTCTTGTCAGAGACAACTGTATGTAGCAATATCTATAGCAGAAGTCAGCAGATTTGGTTGTCATCGGTCGATCTCCCTCCATAACATTTGTAGGGTATTGTATAGAGATTCGAGTGTTCCATTACCTCACTGCCGCAAGTTCGCCTTTACAGTGAGATAAATTTTTTGGAGGTGGTCAGCGCCACTATTGTATAGGGATTCAAGTGTTCCATTAAAGTTTGTTTGTCGCGCATACTTCACAAAGTGATTGGCTAAGTCAGGGTCAATTGCGTGCAAAATCCAGGAACAACACTTAAATCTGTTTGTTCCCAGGCTAGGAATGCAGGGTCTCCAATAATTGGTGGAGAGGGTACTCCAATGATTTGCCTCAATTGACCCTCCCTCCGATGGCCACCAACATCAATTTGGATCTCAAGGAGTAGTTTTGATCGTTGAGTCTCATGGCAATAGCTACAATAGTTAAGAAATGTACCTTGCATCAGAGGTTGTTTCTAATAATGCCTAGATGGATTTGTTTGTGTCATCCAGCATGGTTTTGGTTAGGGCGTTGCGGTAGGTGATGAGATTAGTGCGTTGATCCGTGGATCAAACACTACTCTGATACAATGTTAACTTTGATAATTTGATATTGAGTTTCTTTGAATTGTATTATTTGTTTTGTTTGTTACAATTCTTAAAGAGTATAGGATTTCTGGATAAGGTAAGATCTTGGAATGATATGAAAATTATCAATTTAGGTTGAGTCTTTTCTTTTACAATATTCATCCAAATCTTACCTTATCCGAATGCATAATCTAACATTTCTCGTTAAACAAAACAGGGAAAATGAATCGAACACAGGAGTAATGAATGAGAACGAACATGATCACAAAATAGGTGTGAGAGGAAGGCTCTGATACAATGAAAATAAACTGGATGGACGCAAAATGGATGAATCTTCAATGTTCACACCCATAGTTCTCATGTATTATATAGATGAGTCTGGTTGTGTAATCATAGTAAACTTCTACTTTTACTAATCTACTAACCTATGCTAATCTATTAAGTTTGGGATAAATATACAGTTAGAGATAAAAAAATTATCGCTAAACATTTTTTAAAAAGTCTATGCCGAATCATCTTCAGACAGTCTTGTAAATGTTGTGAAAAACTAAAACAATAGATATGAACTTGATAGAATAATATGATCAAGAGAAAGATAAAGGAGAACTAGAGAATTTATAACCAAATAATAAATTCTATTTAGATAATATTTGAACAACCAAATAAAAGTTTTAGGAGATTGATAAACTTTTATTGACATTACAAATAATTTCATAATACTCATCCTTTCATGTCCATTCTATTATGACTCGTTATGATCTTACTAGGAAAAAACTTGTAGGAAAAAAAATTCTAATAAAGAAAAAAGAGTACATGATTTTATAATCTTCCTATGTTGCACATATCTTTTAGTCTTTTCATTATGATTCTTTTGAAAAACTTTTCAAAAGTTGCAATAAGCAATACTTTGGTTAACAAATCTGTCAGATTATCACTTGTTCGAATTTGCTACATATTAATGTAAACATTTTCTTGTAGGTCATGTTTAAAGAAATATTGAAGTGATATATGCTTTATTTTATCCTCTTTAGTAAAATTTTATTTCAATTGAGCTATGCGAGTTACATTATCTTAACAAAGGATAGTTCGAATGTCATTCATGCTATTCAAACTACACATTTCACGAATATGTCAGGTTACTGTTCTCATGCAAATACATTCACAACTTGTTTCATAAATTGCAAAAAATTATGCATGGTTAGAGGAAGTAACAACTAGTGTTTGTTTAGCGAAATGTCCTGAAATAGATGTACCTTCAAGTAAACAAATAATATATTTGAAATATAGATTTTTGTGGATCTAATAAACATCCAGCATTAGCAAAACCAATTAATTTTGAATTACATAAACTGTGATAGTATAAATCCATATCTATTTTCCTCGAAAATATTGAAAAACACGTTTAATCTCATTTTAGGGTCTTTTAATTGGAGAATAACTATATCTTACTGGTAAATTCAGAGTAAAAGATATATCAGGTCATGTATTATTAGCAAGATACATAAGTGCTTCAATCGCACTAATATATAATACTTCAGGATTAATAACTTCTTCACCATCTTTGGAGGGACGGAATGATAATTTTTTCATATCAAATGATCTTACCACTATTGGTGTACTTAATTGATATGTTTTATCCGTATAAAATCATTTAAGCACTTTCTCTAAATAATTCGATTGATGCACAAATATTCGTTATGTAAAGTGCTTAATTTGAAGAACTAAACAAATTTTTTTTTCAAGGTCTTCTATTTCAAATTCTTTCCTCAAACAAGCTACTACATTTTATGACTCTTGAGGACTTCCAACAATATTTAAGTCATATACATAAACAACAATGATGACAAGTTCTGATCCAAATCTTTTTATAAAAAACGCATGAGTCTATTGGATGATTTTTATAACTCGTTTTCAGTAGATAAGTGTTCAAACAATTAAAACACATACGCTCGAATTATTTCAATCCATATAAAAATTTAGTTAATTTAATCGAATAAATCTTTCGAGAATTAGTACTTTAAACTTCATGTACTTCAAATCCTTCACGGATTTCATATAGATATATTTTTCTAGTGAACTATATAAATAGAATGTTACCATATCTATTAATCGCATTTGAAGGTTTTCATGAATTGCTAAACTTATTAAAAAATAAAATGTGATTGCATTCATCATACGAGAAATAGTCTCTTCCTAATAAATAAATGGTCTATGAGTAAAACCTTGCACAACTTCATTTTTTAGTATAAACACTCATTTATATCCCACTGGTTTTAAATCATTTGGTATACGGACTACTGGTCTAGAAACTTCACGTTTGTTAAAGAACATAACTCTACAGCAATTGCTTTTTCCATTTTGGACAATAGTAGTTGCGCCTACATTCCTCTATCGATGTAGGTTCAATATTCTCGTTTTCTTCCATTATATTGCAGGCTATATTATAAAAAAATATCAACGACGTTTATTTCACCTCGATTCCACATTTTTCCATTACGACATACTTTATGGGAATATCTTATTCTCATATACCTGAATTTCTTCATTTTTGTCATTTGCCTCTTCTAGAGCACTACGAGTCTCTTTTGTATATTTTATTTCATTTTATGGACCATTATCTATATTTGTTTCTCTTTTTTGAGATTTTTTTTGATCTCCAAAAATAGATTGTTCCTCCATGCTTCAGGCGTGATTTAGACTCATTGGCGGCATAAATTTTTCCTAGTTGGACATTTATTCTAATGGAGCATTTGTGGCTAATATATGAGATATCGTTACCATTTCTGGTAAGTAAATGTATATAGCAATTGATTTGCTAAATTTTACAAAAGAATAATCTTTTGAACTTCAAGTTCACATTGTTTAGAACGAGGATCCAGACTATACAATGAAAATTAAAGGATATCTTTTTTTCTAGCTGTTATTTTCTCCCCCTAATGATTGAAGCATTGATTCATCAAAATGGCAGTCATCAAATATTACTGTAAAAAAACTCAAGTAGATGGTTCTAAATATTTAATTATAGGGGCGTTTCATATCCAACATATATTTATATCCTCCTTTGAGGATACATCTTTGTACACTGTGGACGAGCAATCGGTATATATACCGTATATCCAAATGTTCTTAGATGAGAAATATTTGATTCTTGACCATAAACATTTGCATTGGGTATAATTTATTATAACTAGTCGGCCTGATATGATCAAGTGCTATTCCAGGCAAAATAGCATCCCCAAGCAGATATAGGGAGTTTAGAGTGCATAAGTATCGTCTTCACAATCAATTGGAGACACTTAATAAATGATTCAGCTAAATTATTTTGTGTATAAACACGTGCAACAAGATGTTTAACAATTATTCCAACTGACATACAATAGTCGTTGGAGATTTGTGATGAAAACTCACCAGCATTATCTAAACAATTTTTTTTATTGGAAAATCAGGAAAATGAGATACCAAACGACTTATTTGTGCAAGTAATATTGCAAAGGCAAAATTGCTAGTAGATAATCAATATACATGTGATTCTCTAGTTGATGCATCAATCAAAACCATAAAGTATGTAAATGGTCGGCATGATGGTTGTATAGTCACACATATATCTCCCTGAATTCGTTTTAAAAATATAGAGTTATCATACCCAACTTTGTTTAGGGAATGTCTTATAATCAGTTTGCCACTGGAATAAGCATCACATGACAATTAATTAAATTAAAATTATCTAGTTTTTCAATGATAGACCACATGAATTTTGTATAATATTTTGCATCAAAATTGATTGGCATTGGCAAATCCGGTCAGGCCAAACTTTAAAAGTTTTACTAGTTTTAGGACTTTCAACGTCATAAGTTTCAAATATTATAATTGTTGTATATTACAATCTAGAAGACATTACAAGTAATCATGCATTTTCTATGGAAAATAGTTGATGTAATACACAAGTATTCTTCATCATTTTCACTCATTGGCTTGATATGATATCTACTTAATTGAATATCTTTAATGCTCAACAAATTTCACTAAGACTTAGATGAGAATAAAGCATCATCAATTGCAATCTTTGTCCCTTGTGGTGTACAATATGTGTTCTTCGGGAGTCGTAAATTAATTTAGCACTACCAGATATTTTATTAACATGTGTTTCTCATGTAGATATAAAACAAAATATGTTTTATTGTTGTGTATGATGTATGTTATTACACTGTTTCCAAGATATGCATATTCCTCATTTGATTTGGTTAAATCCATAGTTATCTTCAATGAATAAGTAAAAGTAAGAAATAAAAAATGAAAGTAAATAATATGTCATTGCTTATAAGAAAATAACAATTACATATTAAGTAAAGCATAACACCGGGGATTCAATGAAATACAAAATTTAGATATTTTTGCCATCATTCATAGGATTGGAGTGAACAAGAAAATCAACAATATCTAAATATGAAGGAAATCATCTTGAACAAAGTTTGTTTCCACATTATGCATTGCTTCTTGAATAAAGTTCGTCTTTGCATTATTTCCTTTACCTTTTATTGAAGTTTGATAATGATATATAAGGTGCTTTTGTGTACAACAGACACATGACCGATGATATTTCATCCCACATCGATGACAAATATTTTTGCATTATTTTTTCTTTAGTCTTTATCGTGGCCTGACAAATGGTAATTTTTCTCCCACTTCCAGTGGTTATTTGCATTATTGAAATTTTTGCGATGAGAATAATGATGAGTTTCCCCATTTCCAGGTCCACGACCATAGCCATGATAAGGGTCAGTAGAGCATGATTCATTTTTAATCAACAACTCACTATTTTGTTTTGCCACAAGATGATATGGTATCAGTTTATAGTATTTTTTTAAAACTCTTTCCACGGTATTGCTGCTGCATGAGCATATTAGTAGCATAAAAACTAGAGAGTTTTTTTTTTCTAACTTATCCTTATCGGTAATCTTTTTACCACATAACATTGGTTGAGAATGGATATTAAACATGACTGAGTTATATTCACTCATTGATTTAAAATTTTATAACAACAAATGCGACAAATCATAATGACCGTTTGAAAGTATTATTATTTTTTGGTGATCATTCCACTCTTTGAGATTTTTTCAAAAATATACATGATTTTTTACAGTGAGGTATTTGTCTTTCAGTCCTTTATCAAGATGGAGATGAATAAATATCATTCACTTTGCTTTATCTTACTGAGATACCTTATTTGTATCTTTTATGGTATCACCAGGACCTATATCACCTAAATGAATTTTAGCATCAAGAATTAATGACAAGTAATTTTTTTTTCGTGATGTCAAGGGCCGCAAACTCAAGTTTGGAAAGATGTTTTTTATTTGCGAAAAGAAGGACATCTATTAAGAAAAAGTCAAAATGTCTTGCAAAATGAAAGAAATCAAATAAAAGAAAACCTAGCAAAGGAAATCATAGATCTTAGATTGGTGCGCATGATAAGAAGTGAATGTTGGGTAATTGAGTATGGTCAGTATGCAAATCCACCAAAATAGAATGAGGGAGAGGCTCAACAGCATCATAAAAGGAGGAATGACCACAAGCTCCAAGATAAGTAATATTGTTTGGAGAAAAGTTGGCTTCATGATACACATGTCGAACTTTCAGGGAGAAGTAAATTGACAAGGATAAGATGTCCTGCCAAGGATTGTGATAACACCATAGGGGGACATGACTTTATTAAATAAGTTCACCAGAAGTAAAGAGTTGAATTCAAAGATAACTCAATACAGGCCAAGAAGATAGCAAATATTCAAATTATATAAAAGAGCCAAGATTTAATCCATGATGCTAGACGTACAATCCAAAGACTTAATGAAAGCTAATAAATATTGTTCCTCGGAGTCACACATAACCATCAATGTTAAACTTTAGTCATCTAGAGGATGGACATTCCATTAACTCAACACAGATTGCTTCAAGCGAACCCTCTGAAATAAAATTTGCCAACGACGCAAAAGGGCAATGCCCATAGGGGATGTGCACTTTCAAGATAAAATCACGAGGGTCAACATTGTAATGTTGGAATCAAACCCAATTACAGGAAAGCCATATCTCCCAGAGAGTTAGCGGATGCAACATCTGAATAAATAAAGAGAATTGGGAGTTAGTTCTATATGGCGAGGGTGATCAGAATGAATAGCCAGCCACGTGATGAAAAGAAATATATCCAAACAAAAGCATTAGTGACACAACCCATAAATAAATGATCCAGTGATTCCTCTGTAGCAATTGAGCATAAAGAGCATTTTGATATTAAAGAAATACTTGATTGTTGCACAAGAGAATCAATAGAGACAACAT
>JAOWBN010219943.1:0-13281 GCA_028565015.1 Pinguicula moranensis | reverse complement strand
ATCACAAGCACCATGGGTGACCCCTTTGAACACAAGTTTGGGATCACCATTTGCAGATAGCACTGGAAAACGCAAAGCATCAAAAGGATAATCCTAGATCTAGATGAATGATAATGCAGGTTAGCTGTGTTGAACAGATAGAGATTACCAAAGAAAAGCAAAAACAAGTACGTGGACAGAATAAACATTACAAAGCATAGAAGATAAGAAAGAAAAGTGAAGGGAACAAACTGATAACGGGAAGATCCATTTCAAGACCAACAAGTTCCAGAAGCTTAAACCCATCCATGTCTGGCATATGGACATCACTGATGACCAAGTCAAACAGTTCCTTGTTACCACGCAACATCTTAAGTGCCATTCTTGCCTGGTTCGTTGTTGTAACTGGTATACAACAAAAATTAAATTTTTCACTAGTAATCAGTTAAGTCATTGGCAAAAACAAACAATTTTTTTTCGACAAATATACAATACAAACAAATGCTAATTGAATTCTCCAATAGCAGATTCATGGCTTAAATTCAAGAACCATTCCCATGAAAATGAAGTTACAATTTCAGTATAACCCGAAATTCAGAGATAAAAAGCTCTGCTTGGACTAAGATATAGTATTCTCTAACACTTAGAAGGCACTATTGTTAGTATTCTTGCAGTAAATATGTCCTACACGATATCCAGATGATTCATGCAAAAATAAATCGACCGCTTTTACCTTTACTAGAAAGAAAGAAAGCATGGAGTAAATCAGTAACTTTTAGCTTTACTGCAGAGAAGTAAAGCACCAGCAAACAACTGGCATTAAAATAAGACAAAAAAACTGGGGAGAAGCCACTGGGCACATTCCTGTATAACACTATGCCACGTAAATTGTACTATCAAATCAAGTACCATGAAAAGAAATTAGAAGAGGTGGACAGATGGATATTTCATTAGCAGCTTCGGAAGTTAAATAAATGGTTGCAGAGAGAGTCCCAATAATTGTGGAAAAAATCAACTGCCCTGTTTGGCGCAGCCTTTTTAAAATTATAATCCAATTATAAGCACTTTTTTTCAAAAAATAACTCTTAGCAGTGGTTTGAAGCACAATTAGACACCATACATAGCCAGAGAAATCCAAGATCCCTTGGAGCATATCTAGCAAAATTAGGAATCTTGAAAAGATTGAGAGTCCACAACAAAAGAAAACTAACAATACCTTAAGATTTGGAAAAAAATCAGACTAACTAAATTGCGGGAGAATCCAATATTCCGAGAAAACCAAGTAAGAAAATCCCAAGTGAACCTCGAATGTCAACAATCAACAGACAAGGTCAATAGCCCAGAAAAAAATATATAAAGAAGAAAAAAGGTAAGCATACCATGATACTGGCATTTCCTGAGTAGAGTTTCCAACAACTTCAAGCAAATTGGATCATCATCGACCGCAAGAACACGCAGCCCGACAGGATAGTCGTCAATTTTTTCACCGTTAACCATGAATTTCTCCACAGTCATATCTCGTGGCCCTCAATTTCGACTAGCCCAGACGAGAATAAAAAACTGCAGGCTAAAAGTGGAATCTTTAACACTAAAAGTCGCTTTCTTGAGCACTTCACAAAATACCCAGATGGAAGAAAACTTCTTTTTTAATAGTTATAAAGAACTCAACAAATACAGAGATTTCAAGTGAAACAACAGGAACTACATCTTCTGCGACATTGTGTATAGAAAGAGCGACAGCAAAAATACTCAGTTCAAGTGAGTAAAGCGGTACATATGGACAATGGTGATGGTGATGGCGATGGCGAGAACGGCAACACCAAAATCGTATCAGTTGCCTTTTCTTCTCTCTTGCTGGTTATATAGACGTCCCCTTTTTTAACTTTTGCTTTCTTATCTATGATTGGCCACAAAAAAATGTGTATCTTATAAAATAGAGATGTAGCTACAGATTGATGTATGTATACGCATCTGTATAGTAATGGAGCTTCATGGAGTCAAACAATGGAGGCTCACTTATAGTAACTTTTCTTCTCTTTTTTTTTTTATAAGTAATTTCCGAATTTCAGAATCACAGATCATGGTATTCATTGGGCTTTCTGGGCCCGCAGACCAATCCCCTCAGGATATCCTGCAAATGCTCCCAACGGGTTCGAACCCCAAACCTCTTCTCTAATCAGATGGACAGGATCCAGGATAACAATAATTCCGTGCGACTCATACGCACCAGAACAAAATACACCATAGCAACGGTAGATCTGGACCCTTCATCTACTCCGAAGACTGCCTTTTCACACGTTTTTTGAATCTGGAATTTTCATAATCTATAAGGAAGATTGATGCGTTTTTGGAAACGTTAAGGCTGTCCTTATTAATTAAGGTGAGACTGAAATCCCCTCACAGCCCCTCGAATACTTAGTTTGTCGCTTCATCAACTGATGGTAATTCCGTCTTCTCGCAGAATTTGGAGACATTACTATTTCTATAATATCAATCTACTGACTACTGAGAATCTTTGTAGTAATTTAGGACTTGAATGCAAATGATTCTTCTGGAAATCAGAAAAAAAAGGTATCCAGCCATAAAATTAAAGTTACTCTGTTTGAATAGTGAAAAGTGCGCAATCTTTGGTTCTTTAGAGGGAAACTAACAAGTAGTTTCTTATAAGCAATTTAAGCTTAATTCAAATTTACCCGCAGCGCAGACTCTCTTATGCTTATAATTGGATTATAAGAACTTTTTTTGAAAAAATGATGAGTTATTTTTTAAAAAAAAGTACTTATAATTAGATTATAATTTTAAAAAGGTTGCGCAAAACAGGGCCTAGTTTACTCTCTTTTTTCAACATCCAGTACAGTAAACTATCACCACTGTGCATTTAATGCCAAGACAAAGATCTAAAATGCGCCCTTCCTCGGCCAACACATTCTGTTCATTTATTTATTACAAGAACGAATAATTTTGAAGGAATATGAAGTTATACTGTCTAGCATTGCTTCATCATATTATGAATTACGATTGTTTGTTCTGGAAAAAAAAATTAAAATTTTATATTATAACATAAATATTAATTAGATATTTCTATACTTGAGGTATTAAAATAGACACTAATTGAGAATTACTGAAAATACGGCTAGTAATGAGAGTATTTATTGTGAATTATGATGAAGGCCATTCTAAGAATTACCTTCTTTTTTTATTTTTTATTTATTTTGATGTGATCTTTGAGTATAAATCTTTTCTCTCTCAACATTTCGTTAGGGGTAGAGCAAATTTACCGAAGCGTTATACCGTATTGTAACGATTTTAAGGTAATATAAAATGGTAACGGTTTTAATTTTTAATTATCGTTCCAAAATGGTACGGTAACGGTAATTATCATTACTGTACCGTTGAATACCATTACCGTATTGTTAAATACCGTTTACTATTTTCATAACCAAAACGATGTGTTTCGAAATTTTTTATCCATTTTCTTTGTTTGTGCAATTCAAAAATGGCATTAGGGCACTGAACGATTTATCTCCCTTGTGATTCACACGTACTGCGACTTCGTGCCTTCCTCTTCCATTCTCACCAGAACGAGGCCCTAGGGCACAATGTTCGTGGCGGTGGCTGCTTCTCAGAGAACTTGACAAAGGTAACGTTTTTGAAGTTTTTGATGCTGATTTTGTTTGTTGATTTGCTCATTTGGAGTTGATTAGGAGTTTACTTCGTGCTTCAAGTTCTTGGGTTGGGTTTAGTTTGCTGATTTGCTCATTTGTAATATGCAATGGTATTGTTTCGGTTCTGATTTTAGCCCGTAGGCTTTACGCTTGGAGAATTATAGACAAAGTTCTTCATACATGGCTTAGCATCCGTCGGTTTTGATTTGAAAATCAATTTGAGTTATTGTGTATTAAAATAATTATTTTTCTTGGTTGCTAGTCCTCAATTTATGCCACTTCATGTGTTCCCGAATTTATTGTCTAGTTGTTTTAGATTCCCACACCACACAGGTTACGGTAAAATACCATGTCAGCGAATAAGAAATAAAGGTAACGTTTTGAAGCAACTTTAAACCATGTTAGCGAATAAGAAATAAACGGTAATGGTAAAATACCGTTACCGTACTGTTTACCGCAATACCGCAACAATAAGGTTTTTCGATATTACGGTACGATAATGATAATGAAAACTATTATCATTAAAAAATGGTACGGTAACGGTAATGGACATTACCGTTACCGTTTACTCACCCCTAGATTTTTTGCTCTCTCATCTTTCTAGAATAAAAGATATCTAAAATTGTACGGTTCTGGACATCTTCACCGGAACCGCCTTAAGCCTCTAGGCAAACATGGTGCTCCGCGCCATTGAGTGGCCATGGGCTAGATCTACCTCACAATTTAACATGGAACCCACTGCAGAAGAACAAATCCTTGAAGAAGCAGAAGAATGGATAGAGATCGGTAAACGTCAAGGAACAAATTCTAGCAAAGTAACACGTGGAGGAGTAGCGGATACAACGCAGTGGCCACTTCCGTCCTATATCAAGAAACTCCAGTCCGAATCAATCTCATATCATTTCACAAACATCCCACCTACATGGACAAAATCGGAAAGGTGGCAGGTGTTTTCTGGCTTTGGTGTGGTAAGTGATATTCACCTTCCCAAAAAGCTACCCATATCTGAACAGCGATAAGGTATGTCAAACGTTCGGTAAACAGTCTCTGTTGGAGAAGTTGAATGGTATCTGGGTGGGTTCATTTCAGTTGAGAGTGAGCGCAGCAATATCTCACTCGGAAGAGGTTATTACTGGAAGACAAAAACAATCTGAAGAAGATTCAGGAACTGCACACAAAAAGGAAGCTCAGAACGATTCTTTGAGGCAACAAAACTCTTGTTCAATTAAATTTAACCCGGATCCAGAGGCAGCTCAATGGTTACGTAAGTGTCTGATAGGGGTCCCAGGACCTCTACTAGATCTAGTGAGCATAAACTCGATCTTGAGAGAATCTGGGTATGAAGAAGGAGTGGCAGTAAGACTCAAAGGTGGAGAAATCCTAGTGAAGCTGAGGACCACAGAGGACCAGGGCAAGATTTTGGCAGACAAGATAACAATGGAAAGGCTGTGTATCAACTCTCTGCGTCCATGGGGACTATTAAACGGGAAGCTCGAATGGGCAGCTTGGGTACAAGTGAGAGGGACGCCCTTCATTGTTGGTATGCAAGGTTTTTTTTGATGAAATTGCAATCATCTTTGGTGCACTAATCAGGATAGATGAGAAGACCCTCGATCAAACTGAATTATAGTTTGGCAGAATGCAAGTACTTACCACTGAAACTAGTCAGATTCAGCAATTAATTGAAATTGAAATGGAAGAAGGAAGATTCAGCATTCAGGTGTAGGAGGAAAGTGACCCATTAACTCGGAAGGAAAATGCCAAGCCATGGCAAAGAATGGGGAAAGCTAAAATGTTTCCGGAAGCTGAATGGCCACCTCTGCGACCAAGTGAAGGAACCAGTGAAACAAAAGGGATACCAGTTCAATCAGAAAAAGCACCTGGAATGCCGGAAAGATAGAGCAACTGCCAAACTTCGGTGAGCGATACTGTGATCTTGGAGCCGTTGGAGATTGCGACAATCGAAGGAGGCAGAAAAGTTGGTGTGACAATTAATGGAAGTAGTGAAGTCTGTCAATCGGTGTCACATATTTCACCAAAAATACATTCAGACAGGCCCATGGACTTCTCGTCGATACAGTCTTCCCGAAATAGCAAGATAGCTATTATTAGTGTAGACTTGGACCATGACAAGAGGTTGGACCAACACGTGACTGAACACGTTGCCAAAACTGAGACCGTAGCCAACAAAACACCAGAGAAACTCAAGGCCCAGATTGCAACTACTTTCGAAGGATGTCATCAATTGCCTATTTGTTTCCCAAATTTCCTAGAAAGTCCAAACAGTCCAGCCCATAATGGTAAATACACGGCATTACTTCTTAGCCAACATGAAAAACTGGGGCTAAGACCAATAGGCAACCCTCCCCCAGAATCAGATGACAAGGTGGACATAAACAACCAAAAAATAGGTACAACACCTGAAATAGAATCAGTGGGAGAATCGATCCAGATTCAAGATTCACAAGTTACAGATCCATTTGATGTAATATCACTTCTACAATTATTGCCAAAATCTTTTGCAGCTGTCCAGAAAGTGGATTATCAAACTATGAATGCTGCGATGACTAGGCACGGGCATATAGAGGATAGATGTGAAGGACAGGAACAACAGGTAACCGCCAAACCAGTAGAAAAGGGGATAGTTCAGCATAAAATGGATTCTGAAAATATTGTGGATTTAGCTGCTGAGATTGGAGTATCTCTGAATGCAACTAAAGAAGACTTTTGCCGCCGTTTGGATCAGATGGAGGAAAGGGATGCTGGAAAGAATAGTGGTTCTAGACAGATGGATTCTAGACTAACAAACTCTTCCCGATAGATATGCGTCTTATTACATACAACGCTAGAGGTTTGGGTACAACAATGAAGAAAGCTGAAATAAGAGAATTAGTGAGAACAAGTCGTGCAGATATGTTACTCATACAGGAAACCAAATTGAGGACGGTGAACAAACGAATTTGCAGGCAGATATGGTTAAATGATGAATATTAGTGGCGACACAGCGAATCAGTGGGGAGTGCAGTGCAGGGGGACTGATTAGCATATGGAAAAAGAGTTTTTTCAAGTAATAACCACATGGACTGAAGAAGGATTAATGGGCATGGAAGGCTTGTGAGGTGCTGAAGCAACATCAATCAAGATAGTTAACATCTATTTCCCAAGTTCCCTACGGCAAAAGAAGAGATTATGGGCTAGAATTAGTGCAGACATTAAGGTAGACTCTTCCTCGAGGTGGTGCATTGCAGGCGATTTTAACGCAATTAGAAACATGGACGAGTGAAGGAGCAATGCACCCCCAGTTTGGGCAGAAATGGAGAGCTTCAATGACTTCATTCTCGAAGCTGGCCTCATAGATCTACCACTACAAATAACCCGATACACTTGTATCATTCGAGGTGGGGCATGTTGTAGTCGGCTAGATCGATTCCTTCTTTCAAGATCATGGATGGAGACATGGCCTGAGATATATCAGATTGGTCTTGACAGGTACACATCATATCACAAGCCAATCTTGTTGCGAACAGAGGAGGTCAACTGGGGGCCAAAGGTCGTTAGGTCCCTAAATTGTTGGGACAAGTTTCCAAGCTTCAATGGATTAATTCGCCATGAGTGGGAATCACTCCAAGTGGAAGGATACTATGGATATGTCTTACATGAGAAACTGAGGTTGCTACGCCACAGGCTAAGTCAATGGAACAAAGATATATTCGGAAAGATAGATAAAACAAGTGAGGAATTAAAAGTTAAGCTAAGGAACTTGGATGGCAAAGCTGATCAAGGCTTACTCTCTAATTCAGAGATGACTCTTCGGCATGAAACTTGGCACAACCTACAAAAGTTATTGAGTAATCATGAATCATTGCTTCAACAGAAATCAAAAGCACAATGGATAAAGGAAGGGGATAGCAAAACGAAATTCTTTCAGGCCAAGGTAAGAAATCACTATCTAAAAAACACAATTAGAGGATTATATTTGAATGGGGAATGGACAGAGAGGGTGGATGAGGTAAAATCAGGAATAAGGAATCATTTTTCTACACAGTATTCATCTGAAAGTTGGCAACGTCCATCGTTGGAATTACAACCTAACTATTAGCTTTCAGAGGAAGATAATGCATTCCTAACAGTCCCATTTTCTGAAGAGGAAATAAAAGCCACAGTGTGGAGTTGTTCCACATCCAAGAGCCCCGGTCCGGATGGCTTTAATTTTCACTTCATACAAAGCCACTGAGAGACGATCAAGCATGATTTTTATGTCTTCATTAAAGAATTCCAGCATACCGGCAGACTATCAAAAGGAATTAGTTCTACTTTCATTACTCTAATACCCAAAATTTCCAATCCTACTCATCTGGATCACTTTCGGCCTATTTCACTAGTAGGAAGTGGATACAAGATCCTATCTAAACTACTAGCAAACCGGATGAAGCAACTGATGCATAAGCTTATATCCCCCCATCAAACAGCATACATCAAAGGGAGGCAAATTCTAGATGGCATAATTGTGGCCAATGAAGCGACCCATACGATGAAAAAGACTAGGAATCCAGCACTTTTGTTAAAGATTGATTTTGCAAAGGCATTTGATAGTGTGGATTTGGATTACCTACTTTCAATGCTGAGCAAATTTTGATTTTGCAGCACCTGGATTCAATGGATCAGAGAGTGCATCACATCACCATCTGCTGCGGTTTTGATAAATGGAAGTAGCTCCGGTAAATTTAAGCTCAAAAAAGATCTACGACAAGGAGATCCATTATCTCCTCTCTTATTTTTGGTGGTGGTGGAGGGCCTCAATTTGCTACTAAACAAGGCGGTATCCCTGAGAAGGCTAAAAGCCATTTGTGTTGGTAATGTAACTCTCTCCCATCTGCAATATGCAAATGACACTCTGTTATTTGCAGAAGGAAACAAGAAGAATCTGATGGTATTGAAAGGAATTTTGAGGTTGTTTGAGATGATTTCTGGACTCTCAATCAATTTTAGCAAAAGCAGGATATTTGGCATACAACCTGAGAAGTTGCACGGATTTGCCAAAAAACTGAATTGTCTATCAGCAGAATTACCCTTCAAATACCTGGGATTACCCATAGGTGATAATCCAAGAAGACTTAGAATGTGTCAGCCAGTGATAACATTGATTAAAAGCATAATAGAGAAGTGGGACAACAAATTCCTGTCCTTTGCAGGAAGGAAAACACTGCTAAAATTGGTTCTATCTCACTACTAGTGTACTATCTTTCGGTCTACAAGGCACCTAAACAAATACTCAGGTCAATCAACAAGCTGCTAAGAAAATTCTTATGGCAGAATAATTCAAGCAGCAACCAACCTATTCATTGGATAAAATGGGAGGGGATATCTGTGATACAGTCAAAGAAGGGGGGTTGGGGATTCGTGAACCAATGCTGATGAATAAAGCCCTTACGGCAAAATGGTTATGGAGAATGCGGGTGGATGCTGAGAGTCTATGGTGTGAAATCCACAACGTACCCAATATATTCCTAACTAAGTTGGGGTCTGGGGGGTCAGATGTACGCGGCCTTACCCTTGTAATTATTAAATTCCGGTGCTTCTATTTAGTGAAGTTATTGGAACTCAATACATCAAATGACGCAATGCATATTGAGACGCAACAGAAATAGCCAATTAGATCAAAATATTTTCACCCCACAGACCACTTTTGTGATTGGAACTTGGTTACCTTACCAGATAATATATCATGGCCATGGCAGGACATCTGGAAGTTATCAGAGGAAACGTGGATTACCACCAGAATGAAATTGGAAATGGGAAGAGGAGATCAAACATCTTTTTGGTGGTACAACTAGGAAGGCAACAGATGTTTGGCACTTAGATTTCAACAACTATTTAAACTAAGTTGGTAGAAACATTCTGTCCTGCAAGACTTGATCACCACAGAGCAAGGCATAGCAAACTGGAACCTTCTTTTTCGTAGGCAACTGCGGGAAAGTGAGGTAATTCTACTAGAAGAACTAATGCATATACTAATTAAAGTTAATCTTTTGCAGGATGTACCAGACTCCTGGAGTTGGCAAGGAGATGACTCAGATAATAACTAAGATGTTCTACTAGAAGAACTAATGCATATTACACATGGTGCAGCCACCCTGGCGGAGCTCTACAGATAAGGATAGAGGCAGATATGCTCAAGCGTGGGGCATCATATCACCCAAACGGATTCAAGCGCTAACCTGGTGCTTGCTTCAAAATAGGATACCAACTGGGGACAATCTCACAAAAAGGGGAATCAAGATAACGTCGGCGGAGCAACATTGTGTGTTGTGCGGAAAATATTCTGAAACTTGCCAACACCTATTCATTGACTACCCAAATGCTCACGAACTATGGACTGCAATATATTATTGGTTCGGCCTACAATATTGGGGCACAATAGATATCCTAGAACATTATGAGCGGCACATTAGACTAGCCACTACAAAAGAGGGGACATCAATTTGGACAGCTATCTGGCAGGCGGCTGTATGGGCTCTTTGGATGGAAAGGAATGTAATAAGGTTCGATGCAAAGACAACCTTTACGGCATAGATGCTAGATTGGATACAGCTGAATGTGTGGCACTGGATAACAACCCACAAATTGGAGCACAAAGGTATGATGGTCACGGATTGGCTGCGTTACCCGGAGCTTTGCAGCAAAATTATTCTGAGGCAGACCGACAACGGTAGCTAGAAAAGGAAAGAACAAATGTAAACTGGAACTCCATAATATGCCACTCCATAGTGTAAGAGTGGATGTATTTTATTAAGTTATTAAATAAAGATTTTAATTATATAAAAAAAAATACCTTTTTTTGTGTGATTAGGACATGTTTCGCCTGAAATTGGATCTCACGCCCTAGATTCATTAGAAGAAAAAATGTGGTGTGAATATTCTTCCAATTGGATCTCACGCCCTAGATTTCTACCACATATTCCAGCCTATTGGTGAAATCTCCACGCAAAACTCTGACCCATTTGACTTGCAACCGATACTTGATCAAATGACAAACAAGCATTGACTCAATGCTCAAGAAACTAATGAAAAACACAAAAAACTGCTGCAATTCCTGAGAGATGCTCGAAATTTCTACCAAGACATGCATGATGTGAGCCCTCTGCTCAGTCCTCCAGTCAGGGATCCGACAGTGCACAGGGGTTTGATGGATCAGGAAGCAAAAGTCTCTGGACGTGAAGTAACTGCTAAAATTTGGAAACTGAGAGCCAAAAGCAATCTGGAGGACTCCAAAATGGTGAGAAGGATAGAAGAGTTGGATGGTCGTGACATAAAACAAAACCCTGTGGGTGCAATTCATGGTCTTTTATGAAGATAATATCTATAATGTAAGGGGGCTAGGCTGCCTTGGACGTGAGGTCGCAATCAAATCCCTGATCCAAAAAACATCAGCTTTTTGTGTATTTAGAAAACGAAAAAAGAAACTTTAGAATACTCTTCGGCAAGACGAATATGGTGGAACAAAGCATTTGGATGGGATCAAGTCCTGGTGGCTCAAGTGGTGAGCAACTACACCTCACAACTATGAGGTCCAGGGATCGATACCCGCTTGGATCGCAAAACGAAAATGGCATCTTTGTATAATTACAAGGGTAAGGCCGCGTACATTAGACCCCCCAGACCCCAACTTAGTTGGGAATATACTGGGTAAAGTTGCTTTTATAAAAAAAATAAAACTTTTATACAAACTATAGCTTTTGTATAAATTATAACTTTTATACAAATTATAATTTTTATATAAACTTATTTATAAATTATTAAACATATATAATTATTAAACCTCAACCCAAAAACATAAATAATAACCCCTAACGATAAAATATAAACGCTATTTATATAAACTTGTCGACTATTTATAAACTTACATTTATAAAATTTGTAATTTGGTAAAAGATTGATAAATTTAGTTGTTATAAAATTTATAAGATTAATTTTTAAATATAATTTTCGTTAGATGGAATGAAAAAAAAAATACAAAATTGAAAAAAAAAATCATCGACCCGGAGGGCCAGCCGTGCCGGTCCGACGGGTCCCGGCGGGTGGCTCGTGACCTGGTGGGCTGGGCCGGGCCCAGGCGGGCTAAGGACCAAGGGCCCGGGTCCTGCCGGGCATGTCCCCGGGCATGTCCGGCCCGGCCCGGGCATGTCTATGCCTAGATCCCTGCTTTCCTTTTGAATCAATAGCTCTTTTTCTCTCCATTTTTCTTGTTTCTTGTTATTTCTCAGGTCAGGTTTATTTCTTCTTCCCCTGAATCAACCTAACCCTCATAAAAGAAGCCGCGAAAAACGAGGGGAGAAGAAAGAAAATTAGAAAGAGGGAAAACTGATGAGCAATTGCAGATCAGATCATAGAAAAAACGGAATTTTGGAGGTTGGCTTCTCTAGTTTCTATCAAATATCAAATTCTTGAAAGTGCGTGTCTGATATTTCTCCGAAAGGTTAAATTTTCGGGATAGTTCTGCCAAAAGTCGGGAGTTTTAGGAGTGGTTTCTTTTTATGGTTGGATCTCTGCGTTTGGGATTCGGAGATTTCTACAAGATTATTGAAAGAGGGTAATTTTTCTCCCAAAATGGCTACGATTGACATGGAAAGTGTGGATTGTATGTCTTCAATAGATGGAATTGAAGATGAAGAGGTCCAGTCATCAGTTCCTACAAATTCTCATAATGGCCGTAATCCTCATCCCCACCAATATTCTTCAAAGACTCACAATTTAGTAACGGCTGTACTTGCCCCAACAAGCGTCCATGAATTGTTGGAATGCCCTGTTTGCACCAACTCTATGTACCCACCAATCCATCAGGTCTGCCCTTCGTTCTTGCTTTTTCTACAAGCTTTCGAGTTCTAAGAATATAGTTCTGCTGCATATTATGTTTTCTCTGCCTTGACTTGCATTTGTATTGATAGAATGTGGGATGGATCTGGTACAATATAATATAACGCAAACCATTTTGTGTTGTAGATGGATTTGCTGAGATTGATGCTTATAAAATGTTTCTCGTCAGGAATGAACTCTAGTGATATCGGAGTTTCCTTATTATTAGTTGATGGTTGAGGTTGTGTTTGCAATAGCCATCCTTCAAAATCTGTGCTTGTTGCCTTGTTAATAACAAGGAAATTTCAGCAAAATATAGAGATAAAGGATATGCAGGGGGGTAGTTAGAAGGTGTAGCTGCTAGAATGAGAAATAATTACTCTTGATAACGTGCCGTGTGATGTATAATTGAATGGCTTCAATCTGTTCTGCAGTGTTACAATGGCCATACTCTCTGTTCCACCTGCAAAACAAGAGTGCATAATAGATGTCCAACTTGCAGACAAGAACTTGGTGATATCAGGTGCTTGGCACTAGAGAAGGTTGCTGAGTCGCTCGAACTTCCCTGCAAGTATTACTCTTTGGGTTGCCCGGAAATATTTCCCTATTACAGCAAACTTAAACATGAAGCAGTTTGTAACTTCCGACCGTATAGCTGCCCATATGCTGGATCCGAGTGCATGGTAACTGGGGACATTCCACACTTAGTTACTCACTTGAGAGATGACCACAAAGTGGATATGCATACTGGGTACACCTTCAATCACCGCTATGTGAAGTCAAA
>JAOWBN010219932.1:0-13283 GCA_028565015.1 Pinguicula moranensis | reverse complement strand
GACCGGGCTGTTTGAAGGGTGCATGCAGTGATGAGCTTGTCCTTGGTGTGGGTATGGATTCGACATCGAAGTGTGCTGAGCTCACCTCGTCATGTTCCTCAATTTTGGCTGATCCTTCCATGAAGAATTACCTAAAACTTGCCAGGAACAAGGAAAACATACAAAACCCTTCAAAAATGTGAATAGAAAAAGAAACAATAGGATAGGAGATGACAACCAACTTCACATCAAAACCCTTCAAAGACAATGTGAATTCCTTAAAGAGGATCTCCTGAGTACAAGGAAGAAAGGAAGAACACAACATGAATCTTGTTTCTGTACAAATAAGGAACATGATTCTACCGTCACTTAGCTAGTACTCCAACAGATTAAACTTCAAATGAAGACCCTAGCCCAGACAAACATTTGGATTCTCATATGATACTAAAGGAGATCTTATATTGAAGGACTGCTATCTTACACTGACAAAGATGCGTAAAGGACAAACTCTCATCACAAATGTAACACAATTTTTCATCTGATATAGACAGTTTTTCTATTGCTTAATTTTACTGTAGCTAATTATAGAATCAAATTTAATCTCGATATATGAAGCATAGCAAGAATAGAAGCCCACACTAAGTCTTTATCATGAGTTGTCAACTAATTGTAGAGCAAAGAATAGCATATGAAAGCAGATTATACAACAGAAAATAAGGTGAACCACCAAATTAGGAAGATCTGATCTTCAAAAACACCAATAAATATCTATTTGTGAGTTTCAAAGAGAATCTAACAGTTGGCATTACATGTATATCAATACAGAACTCAGTCACACAACAAAGTTCCAAAAGTTTCTAAACGATAATAATTGCTAAAACATTGGTTTGGTTCACTGAAACCAACTAATTAAACACAAAAATAAACCATTAAATATGTCAAAGAAACTACAACCCTCAGAAACAATAGCAGATAAAAAAGAATTAGTTACACTTCATCATTGAAAATCTTTGGAACTACAGATATATGATGATGCATATATCTTTGAAATTACAAAGATATGATGATGCAGACATCTCCCAAAATATGCCGTGGAGATTGGGACCGATGAAGTGTATGCAAACATCTCCCAAAAGGATGCATAAATCTTTGGAACTAAAGATAAATAAGCCAACCCACATAATTTCATTACCCAGAAGACAAAAAAGGTAAATCTTCAACCATGAAAATAAGGTATTTCAAAAAGATCATACTTTCCCATTATCTGCAGACAAACAACAGATCCCAAGAGATAATATGCAATTATTTATCACCCACGAAATTTAAATTCGCCCAAAAAGTGCAATCTACGTAGAACTTTCCCCAACCTTGAGAAGCTTCAAGAATAGAGGTGGAGAGGATAGAGGCTTACCATGCGCTTGGAAGGCGGTGACAACGGCTCTGACGGACGGCGGCGGCTCGGGGATGGCGGGGCAGCAAAAATCGGGCGTGGGGAAGAGAAGTTCAAGAGAGAAATTGCGAGAGGGGGGCGTCGCGCGGAGAGCCTTGGTAGAAATGATTTTTTTTGGTTTAAATATTGTGAAAATGAAGGATAAAGAGGGTATTTCATATGCCCGGGTTAACTAGGTTTACTCCAATCCCACCATGATGGTGGGATTAAATTTAGGGTTTTTGCCAAAGTTTATCCGAGTTTGTCCCTGCCCGAAGAGTAATCCGACGGGCAGGCGGATTCGAGGGCGGGATACCAAATGTCAGGCAACCTCGGATTACTCAACAAAAATCAGGTTAAATCACCTACAACCCGGTTACCAAACTGGCCCTAACAGGACATAGAAAAGGTCACATAAGAATGGGAGGAATGGCATCAGAATGTAATGGGGGACCCCTTTGTGCAAACTTCTCCTTTTTACACTTATTGAGGACTCGAATCGACTCTCTTGACCAGTAGCCCATCAGCAACTATATGGAATGTGAAAGATCGATACACTACACACGCGGAGGGGGCTGTGGGAAGTTGAAATGAGAGCATAAACCCTGATTCAGGCTAATTGGGAAACAGAGGATATTTTCTTGGATTTTGAGACATGCACTACAAGCCAGGGGGGAGGGGGGCCATGGTCCCCCTGGATTAATAAAAAACAAATTTACATGTAATTTTTTTTTTAAATTTTTGTCCCCTTAGATAATGTATTGTTATTTGTTCTAAAGCAATTACAAAATGTATCCCAGTTCAGCGGTAAGAACATCGCCAGCTTGTCAATCTCGCACTGGTTTGAATCAAGCCAGCCTCATTGCATTTTTTTTACCTGTCAAATCAAAAAATTTGATTTAGGATTCGATCCCTATTCCCCCTCATACTTACAAATTTAGTTAAAAAGAGCCAACCGCTAGACTACTTTGATATCTGTCCAATTTATGTTATACTATTAATATTATTGTAATTTAGTTCAGTAGATCAACCACTAGGCTAAAGGTTATACTATTAATATTATTGATAAAATATAGTTAAGAAATAAATTTTAATAAATATTATTTTATATTTTTTAACAGTTTTTAATATATATATTTTATATTTCTTTAATATATATATTTTTAGATTGTAGTTAAAAAATTATATTTCATTGAAAATCTTGATCTATACAAAAAATTAAAAATATTTGTACTTAACATTTATCGGTTAAATTCGAAAAAAATTCAGATGCTTGCGATATATTTCTATTGAACAATGTACCTTTAAAAGTAAATTCATATAAAATTTATTAGATTTTCATATATCTTTTGCTCAAATCGAAAAAAAAATTGAATTTTTTTGCAGTCTAAACTGATCCGATCCGACCCGACACACTTTGCTCAAAATCGAAAAATTTGGCCCCCCTCCCTTCAATTCCTGGCTCCGCCCCTGCTACAAGTTGTTTGATCATAAACATACGTGATGAAAATGTTCAAGGATACGGTCAAGAGAAAAGCAATAGAAGAAAAACAATAGTGTTGACCATGATACATCTTCCAAAGCACCTCAAGTTAACCCTGCACCTATTCCAGTAGTGCAGCATCCGAGAATTTCATCTACAAAGCAACACAATCCTTGGGACAAAACACACAAAAATCCTCAAACTCTGAAATAGCATTTCATCAAGATTTATCAAGATTTGTATCGATTTAATTCATCTTTAGCTCCTCAATATATACTCGAAAAATGAGATGTAAATGTCATGCTTGAATGAAAGTAAATGTTACCTTATTCCTCCATGGATAACACAAGCTCTCTTGCACACTTGCACCACCTCAAAGGCTTGAACACAACAGATCTTATGCACCTCTTCATGGTATCATAGACTAAATCCTTGGCTTAATCGCCGTCCCTCAGGTCCTCTTCTTCATTTCACTCCCCTTGCTGTTCTACTACCCTCACTCTATCCATTACCTCACTTGCTTTTTTCCGTACTCACTCTGCTCTTCTCCACCACAACCCCTCTGTTTCCCCCTAATCTACGTGTTGCCTTTCAATTCCTCTCTCACTTGCTGCTCCCACATAACCCTCCTTCATTGCTTCTCATTTGTCTCTATCACTTTCTTCCCTCATGGCGTTACCCCCACTTCCAGACAAACTCCCTCCTCTCACTCTCACCTATTCTGAATTTTCACACTTAGTTACCACCAAACTAACTGCTCACAACTTCCCCTTCTGGAAGAATCAGGTCAGCCATCTCCTAAAGACTCACAATTGTTTAGACGTTGATTGCACTATCAGCCCCCCATCCTCCATTGATCCCCTTGATCCCGCCAAAACCAACCCTGCCTTTCTTGAATGGGAGGCTATTGATCAACGCTTCTATTCTCTCCTCACCTCTTCCTTGACTGAAACTGCTCACGGCCTTATCACTGGTAAACTCACTGCTTGGGAGGTTTGGGCTACTCTTGTGGAGAATACTCTTTCGCTGCCCTTCCCACGAACTAAATCTCTGTGATGAACTCCAACATCTACAGAAAGGCTCCCTCCATGTCCGTGACTTCTCCAGGCAATTCCTTCAGCTCACCGATCGCCTTACCAACCTTGGTCGTCCAGTTTCCACCTTAGACCAGAGCCACTGGTTCCTCCGAGGTTTAGGTCCAGTGTTTGCCGCTTCCGCTGCCTCTCAACTTTGTCAGGACCCCCTTCCCTCAGTCCGTGACATCCTATCCCGTGCCAAATTTTTTTAGGTGTTTTTCCTTCGTACCCCTGCTGCTCACTCTCCTCCGGCCCTATCCTTTGCGGCCTCTGTATCTACTCCCCCTCTGGAACCTATTCTGGCCCCCAAAACCTCAGTCCCCATCGTTCCTTCCACGCCCCCTCAGTTTCCCCATCCCTTTCTCACTTCCAATCCCCTATCGCTGCTCCGACCCTATTTTCTATAGCGTCGTACTCTACTGTGTCATGTCTGCCCTAGTTCCCGTCACAGGCTCCCCCCGATGCTGATCCCTCCAAAGGTCGCAGACAAGGATGTGGTACCAAAGAACCCCGCTGTCAAATGTTTCGTGCTTATGGGAACTATGCTGATGCATGTGTGAGCCGATACTCTTCATTGATGTTCTCCAGTGCCGCTACTCCGGGCAATTTGGTCGTTCCTCCACCGGCCATTGGTCATGGCTCGGGAAAATTTGCCCTAACTTCGAAGATTTGCTACTTTGTGCAGCAGCGACCGACACTCTCTTCTCCTAGGCCTCCAGCCGTTTATGGGACATCCATGCTCGGTGTCTACCCTCTGCCGCAACCTCAGTCTGGGCCACATGCCATTGGGCCTGCTCCTCATCCTTATTTCCTGGCTGGGCCAGCCACACCTCAATCCCAAATTTCCCCCTCATCACTATATAGCCCTCAGTCGGTCCAATTCAACAGTCCCTTGTCTTCCGGCCCATCCCTTGGTCCTTATGGCCTGTCCTATGATCCTCCCGACCCTTCATGGTTTGTATGACCCGCCAGTTCATCCCCTCCAACGTGTAGTTATCCTGGCTTGCCTGCACTTTCTGTACCTCCACAGTCCGTTTTGTCTTCACCCTCCTTGGTTGACTATTGGTACATGGACACTGGGGCCTCATCCCATATGACACCCTCCACCTCCACTTTAGATCATGCCACCCCCTTTTGTTTGCCCGAATTTTTAGATTTTATTCATAGGGGTGCTAAAGCACATATTTACAAGCCATATCCTGGCGCTTCCAAATAATATGATTGAGGAAGGCACATCCCCACCTCCTTAAAACCTCTATTTGGCAAACCCTGGGTAAGGTAAATCCAAGTGGAGGAAAGAGTATGGCAGCATGTGTCTCCTTTTACAATGTAGTAACTTAGATATGATTTGTCTACAACAAAATATGGAACTAAATTTAATCCCATGGGACTGCCTGTAAGAGTGCCTTCTAGGTAGGTCTCTTTGTTCTAATATAAGTGGCTGTCAAATCTCCTTGCAGGATAGCAGTTGTTGGTCAAACGCCAATCCTTGTGAATGGGGCATCGGGGTGGGAATTGGAAGATGTTTGGCATCGTCATTGTAGAGGACCTTGAAAGGAGATATTTTTATACTTGAATGGTATGATGTGTTAGACTAGAATTCGGCCAGGGTTAACCATTTGTGCCATGAGTGGGGTTTGACGCCACAAGTGCACCTCAGATAAGTTTCTAAGCATTGATTTACTCTCTCTGTCTGCCCATATGTTTGTGGGTGATAAGCAGAGCTCATGACTATCTGGATGCATGATATCCACATGAGTTCCTTCCAGAAGTTGCTAAGAAAGATCTTATCTCTGTCGAAGACGATTCGATATGGTAATCCATGGAGCCGGTAGACGTGGTCAAGGAATAGTTTTGCTACGATTTCAGCGGAGTATGGATGAGACAGGGGTATAAAATAATGAAATTTGTTGTACTTTTCAACAACCAACATGATGATAGTTTTGCCTTTTGATTTTGGCAATCCATCAATGAAGTCTATGTTGATGTTGCTCCATTGCTTTGGTGGTATGGCGAGGGGTTGGAGCAAGACGACATGGGAATTGGTATCTGGTTTGCTGCGGATACACACTTCACAGCTATGGATCCATGGCTCAACATCTTTTTTCAAGGGAAGACAAAAGAAATACATTCTAGTCTTATTCAATGTGACACAAGATACCTGAGTGACCCCCTAATGGTGAATCATGGAACCGGTGCATGATATTTCTACGTGATTCAGTTTTTGCTCCAATAAAGATCTGGCCTCTATATCTGATCAGTTCACCATGCAAATGGTATTGAGGGAAAGCAGAAGGGTCTACTGATTTTGCTTGAATTACCTCTATCATGTATATGTCCTTGGAATAAGTTAATATTATTTTCTCAATCCAGTGAGCTTGAGGAGTAGATATGGCGTGAATATTGGGACCAAACCTCGACAAGGCATCAACAACTATGTTTTCCTTCCCTTTTTTGTAATGTACAATGTATGAATAGCCAAGTAGCTTGGCAACCATCTTTTGTTGTAGGATGGTGTGTAGCCTTTCCTTCAAAATGTGTTTTAATGCTTGCTGATCTATCTTTATTATAAATGTTGTTCCTTGCAGGTATCAAGTCCACTTCTTAACTGCTAGAACAGTAGTAATGAACTCTTTTTCATAGGTGGATAGTGGTTGGTGCTTGGGACCTAAAGCATGGCTGTAGGAGGCAAGTGGAATGCCACCTTGCGTTGGAACATCACCTACTCCTTTATCGCTTGCATCTGCCTCAATGATAAAAGGTTGGTTAAAGTTAGGAAGATACAAAACAAGACAAGTCATCATTGTTGCCTTAAGTTGTTGGAAGCTTGTTCTATTGCTTCATGCCAAACGAATGCATCCTTTTTGACTAGTTGTGTCAATGGCTGATTTATAGAACCATAGTTTTTGATGAATTTTATGTAGTAACATGTAAGACCCAAGAATTCTTTCAAGGATTTTAAGTGGCATGGGCGCGACCAGTTAGCCATGGCATTGATTTTTTCTGGATCAGTGGCTACACCATCCTTAGAGATGATATGTCATTCAATGTTGTGCTGGCCGAAAGAGCATCTAGATCTCTTGGTATATAGGTTGTGGTATTTGCATGACCTCCATCACCAAAATAAATGGTGCAAATGTTTATGCCAATTCTTGCTGTAAACCAAGATGTCATCGAAGAATACTAATACAAAGCGCTTGAGAAAGGGTGAAAATACCTGATTCATCAAACTTGGGAACATGGCACGTACATTGCACAATCTAAAAGGCATGACTAGGAACTCAAACTGGTTGTGGTGTGTGACAAAGCTTGTCAAGGATGTGTCCTTTGCATCCATGTGGATCTAGTAGTAACTAGACCTAAGGTCTAGTTTGCTGAATTTTTTTGCTCCATAAAGCTCATCTAAAAGCTCATCAATGACTGGAATTGGGAACTTTGATTTGATAGTGAGACTGTAAGTACCTGTAATCAACACACATCCTCCAACCGCCAGCCTTATTCTTGACCAACAATACTGGAGAAGAAAAAGGTTAGTGACTTTGCTGTATAAGGCCTGTGTTTGAATAGTCTAAAATAATCTTCTCCAATTTATCCTTTTGATAATGGGGTGTTCTTTATGGCACTTGCTTCTTAGTCACCGTGCCAGGAATCAGTGAGATGTGGTGCTCTACTCCTCTCAGTGGTGGTAGGCTCCTGGGCTTTTGGAATAGGTCAGCAAGGTCCTGCTTGATAGTTTGCAAGAACT
Organism: Pinguicula moranensis; assembly: GCA_028565015.1. Classification (NCBI taxonomy): domain Eukaryota; kingdom Viridiplantae; phylum Streptophyta; class Magnoliopsida; order Lamiales; family Lentibulariaceae; genus Pinguicula; species Pinguicula moranensis. The sequence continues at coordinate 5,571 of JAOWBN010219932.1, read as the reverse complement.
CTTCAAATCGTGTGTGACTCTTTTGGCTTGCTTCTTCAATTTGGGTAAGTGTGCCTGTGTTGCTGAAGATGAGGTTAGAACAAGATATGTCTCCCGTGACTAAATCAATGTATCCATACTCAAGGAATCATCTTCTGTTAGGACATCCATGCAATAGATCCTGCCAATAATTGCAACGAAGCCAATGTTTATCAATTTTCCATACTTGTAGCTGAGAAAAGCTAGTTCCTCAGCATTCTTCATTGCTTGGAGGGGTGTGGAACAATTGTCAAGGTGTAATGTAACCATCATTGTCTCATAATCATAGATTACTGGGCCATATGTCTTCAGCCAATCCCCTCCAACTATCAGGTCATATCCATGTAAAGAAAATGTCCTGGTGAACAAGAAAATTGCTCCCCTTGTGCTGACCATTGGAAGTTTCTGCATAGTGAGACACTGGGACTACGAACTCCATCTGCTACCTCAAACATCATAGGGGTTGTAGCCTCCAATTAGCAGTTAAGTCCGGTAGCATATTTGTTATCCAAAAAGTAGTGGGAACTTCCATCATCAATGAGAATGTGAAACGGCTTTCCTTTGTGATACCCGTTGATTCTATATGTTGTAAATGATGTGTTACCATAGATAGAATTGAGTGAGAGGTACCTGCATCAACGATATCATATGCTAATAGTTCTTTGATAAGTGTATCCTACTCCGATATATCTGTATTGAAGTCCATTACCTCTCCTTGCAAGGAGTAAAGTTTTGTGCTGCATTTGTAGCCGGGTACAAAGTGTGAATTGCATTTCAAACTCAACCTTTTCACAATCTGTTCCTTCATCTCAACATCTAAGAAGAATTTTCTCCTCAACTGGGGTTGAGTAGAATGGACATGTTCAACAACGGAGGAAATGTTCTGTTAATGACTTTTGAGTTTAGTTTCACAGCAGCTCTGGTGGTTACTGTATCAATCATATACAACACTGTCATTTCTTGGCTTTTGGTTATTGAGATTGCTTCCATCAATGAACCAGGATGTTGTGATCTTACTACAGCTTGCTTCAGACACATAAGTTCTTTGAGAATGGAGTTTGGATTGCCCCGATCAAACCTCACCCACACATATTGTACAAAAATAGACCAATCAGCTGTTTTGTGATATGACAAACTTCGAAACCAGGAGTCTACATTTCCTTCAAAGTGAACTTTCGCAAATTCGACTCGTTCAACATAATTGATATCTGAGTATATATTGAAGAATCTGATTGCTCGCTCAATCCACGAATGTGGATTTTAGCCATCAAATTTGAGGAAATCCATGTGAGATGTTTTTTTCCCTTCCTCCTCTATCAACATCTTCTCTTACAGAGTCATCCTGTTCATACAGGATGTTGTGGGACATTTGTGATTTTGGGGGTATCCCCATCGAGGCTTTGGCTCCCAAGTATCCTGTGGGATTGAAGAATGGAGGTTCAAGTACAGATTTAGAGGTGGTGTGGACTCTATCCAGTCGTTTGCTCAGCATCTGGATTTGTTGATGGAAGCTTTGATTCTACAGGTTCATTGATTGCTCAGTACGGAACACTTGATTTCATAGCTCATCATATTGCTCTGCAGTTTTTCAGACCTTTGCAAATATCATTTCTAGCTGTTAGACCTGTGCAATAGACATGCGCCCATATGCACCCGACGGCCCGAAGTAATTATGGCAGTCATTGTTGCTCACACGGCTTAATGAAAAATTACATCTGAGGCTACTTTAGCAAATCTTTCTTTCTCTTATTTTTTTAGCTATTGGTCACCTATAACATTGGCTCGTCTATAAGAAGCCAAAACATTCTGCAACAAATCATTCAGCAATCAAGGCAAGTTTCCTTCAATGATTTCCCGCGTCCGTTAAATCCTTCAACCAAGCTTGGATTAATTCAAGCTTTGTTGGCCTTGTGAAAATCCTCATGGTGTCAGAGCCCCAATAAAGGCTTAACAGCCGTGTCCTTCCTGTTTTGCTCATTTCTGCAAATAAGCTTCTGCGCTTTTCTCTTTTGTTATTTTCTGTCAACTGCTTTTCTGTCTTTGCTTTCTTTGCCCAGGAGACGGTCATGGAAAAAATGGAGGTGTGGGAGGGGACGCTCCCAAGGATGGTGGAGGAGATACTGGAGCAACACTGGAATTCCATGGATTCCCATCCTTCCGAAAGTTGGGTATGCTCCCCAGTGTTGTAGATATTGTTGTCCAGTAAAAAGGTTGTTCTCTACATCTAAATCTTTCATAGGAAGATCCTTTAAAACATCAAGAGTTCCAGAGGAAGCCATCGACGAATCTCTTGAGCACTGCTATTTCTTCCCGTCCGTCCTCCGGCATCGGCATAGCTCTGGATTTGTATTAGAGAATACTATATGGAAAGCACCCCATCAAAAAGCATTGGATCTCATACCAGAGAACGTGGAGAAGCCAACAAATTCAAATGCTTTCCTTATGAGATTCAGAAGACAAATTTCTTTAGATCTACTCAGAGACGAAGCGGCGAAGATATGGTTAGGGTATGGAAGAGTACGGTGCAAAACTTGGCCTTATTTAAGTCTTGGGTTGCCAATTTAATTTTGCTGGACCTCTGGGCCGAGAGTCATGGCTAGTAAATCTGCTAAACAAAATCATTTAGATGGGCTATCATTTGCTGTGGATAGAACTTCTGCTGATGGGCCAAATGTTTGCTATTGGGCTTAATTTCCTCCTGGATGGGCTGCACGGCTTATTGGACTTCATTACGCTTGGATATTTAATTTTCTTTCAGTTTAAATTTCAGTTATCCTTCGCTGGTCAGCTTGAGCAACAATGATATGAGGCATTTATTTATTTATTATTTACTCTTTCGATCCAAGCTTCACGTATTATTTGAATCTCACGCTCAGCTTGCGGGGAAGTGTTAGACCGGTAAGACATGCAACCATATGCACCCAATGGCCCAACGTAATTATGGTAGCCACCGTTGCTCACACGGCTCAATGCAAAATCACATCTGAGGGTATTGTAACAAATCTTTCTTTCTTCTCTTTTTTGCTGTTGGTCGCTATATTGTAAAACTTGCACTGTAACATTGGCTCGTCTATAAGAAGCCAAAACATTCAGTAACAAACCATTCAGCAATCAAGGCAAGTTTCCTTCAATGATTTCCCGTATCCGTTAAATCCTTCAACCGAGCTTGGATTAATTCAAGCTTGGTTGGCCTTGTGAAAATCCTCACTAGCATCTTTTGCTAGATTGCGTCTTGTAAGTTGGAAACTGCGTCTGGGTCATTACTGACCTACCTTTTTTCCAGAAGCCTTTTCTAGAAGTGGCACCCATCCATGGTTTCTGATGACACCCCATGCTGGGGTACAATGGATTGAGATTTATTCAGGGGGTGACGATTTCTAATCATGGTGTTGCTGTATAGTGAAGGGTGGTCGAATCAAATAAACCTGGCTCCGATACCACTTGTAACAAACTGAATTTGTTTGTCGAAAGTTTAATAGTCTGGAGAATATAATTAAAGAACGAATAGAGGAGGGAGAATACAAGAATTGGAGGAACAAGATATATCATTCATATTCATATCCAACTCTCTGGAAGAGCTTACATTTATATCTACCCTTGCTACTCTTTTCTATATAATGGACACAACTTTGCACAATAGGCATTTTTGGATAGTGGTGACTCGCATAAGACGATAGTTACAGATAATAGATGTAAAAATAAAGGAGATAACAAAAATACGACTTAATAAACAAACTGACGACTAACAACGTGACTAATAATGTGGGTAATGTTTAGGGCTTGTTTCACCTCTTTGACACTTTTTTTGTGGACCCCCTTTTTTCTTGTTTCCCTGATGGGTTGTTGCTACATCATCCTGTTTATTCGTTACAATTTATCATTTGTCTTCTTTGATATTTGAGAGTTGATGGGTCAAAGTGATGCAAGGAAATCTTTTGTATGGTGGTTTTTGTTCGTGGTGATGGATGTCTGTTAAGAAAGGTATGGATGAGGCCGTTTCACTCTCTTCTCATTTCTTGAAACTTGGAAAATTCCTGGAAAATGTATATGTCAGAACTGTAATGGGCTGTGTTGAAAATTCAAGCACAACATATTATTGTGCAGACAAGCTTTGCTAGAAAAGTTTCATGTCTCCATTATTGTGCAGACAAGTTTCACGCCTCCGTCGCAGACAAAAACACGACTGGTCTATTACTGATGAAACGTGATGATGTATAATTGCCTATAAATATGCGTTGTAGCGTTGTCATGAAATAAGAAGTGAATAAGTTTTAATACAACGAGTGTTTTCCGTTTAATATTTTATAATTTGGTATCAAAGCCAGTTTTTTCAAATTTTAATCCAACACTTTTGCCCCAATTCCGGCGCCGTTACTGCTCCCCTGACACCAGAATCGGTCCCAAAATGTATCCTAATTCCTCCTCAATCAGATCTGCTCAACACCTGAATTTTTTTGGCCACCACGCGCCGCCATGTGCCATCACTGGAAAATGTGACCTTTGGCAGTTTTCCGCCATTTTTGGGCACTTGTGGCATCGGAATCGCCGGAAACCACCGTTGCTGCGATCATTGTGAGGAAAGCTTTCTGCACGTAGGTTGCTCGTTGCCGCCATCGGAGCTCGGAGATAGAATTTTTGTCTCGATTCGCTTATCGCAACTGTCCAATCAATTTTAGTTGATTTCGTTTTGTTTAATATATATTGGTGTTTTATCGAATAATGATTAATTATTTGATTGGATTTATCATATTTGCCTAAACTTGGAAATACAATTAGGCATTATTGATGTTGTTTGTAGATTGAGTATTGATGATAAGGTGTTGAGACGTGACTTGTGACAATTGTGCTGTGTGGATTGTATTATTACTATAATCAGTTGTGATTTGAGCTGTTGTGTTAGGAATGTCAGGGACAGGCGACAGTGCAATTAAATAAGGATTTGAGCTCCTGAAGAGCCTCAATCTTGAGGTGCTCGAAGCCTTGGTTGGGCTCATAAAGGAAGCTGATACCTCAACCTCGACCGTTGTCCCTGCCGCTGCTCCGATTAAACTTGATATTTCACCAATCGATTTGAAACTTGATGGATCGACTACATATCTTAGATGGTCTCACAGGATTGAGACCATCTTAGTAGGGCGAATCCTGGACGGCTTCTTGAGGGAGTGTGAATCAAGTAGTGACATCTCTTCCACTACGAAGTGGAAAGTTACTCATGCTCAACTATGTATCTTGTTTCTAAACTCGATGAATGCATTTGTTGCTTCTACTGTAAATGGCCTTAGCTCGGTTAGTGCAATGTGGGCTAGTCTGAAGACCACCTATGTCGGAACTTAAAACCAGATGTGGGTATTTCAGCTTTAACTAGATATCGATGCAGAGGTCCATGGGGAGAAGTCTACTCAGGAATATTCTATTTGTTTGAAGCGATTGTGGGCTGAGATGGATCACTACGACTCGTTGTTCAGCTGTAGAAACTCAAAATGTAAAATGCAACAACGTTTTGAGAAAGAAAGGACTATGAAATTCTTGAAAGACCTGAATTCAATCTTTCAC